>PVLA01001370.1:0-157333 GCA_004027455.1 Hydrochoerus hydrochaeris | reverse complement strand
GTGTTATTTTGGTGTCCTGTTTTTTTCCTCTGCTTAATTGCTTCAGCAATTGGTAGTTTTGCCCTAATTGGCATTTTTTTCTGGTTTTTATTTATCTTGAAATTTTGGTCATTTTTATCTCTATCTAGACTATCTTTCAATACTCCTTGTGGGATTGGTTTGGTGGACATAAATTTCTTCAGCTGTTTTTTGTCATGGAAGTATCTTATTTCTCCATTAATTTTGAAAGATATTTTTGCAGGGTACATCAATCTGGGTTGGAAGTTGTTTTCTCTCAGTTCTTGAAATATTTCACTCAAGCTCTTCTTGACTTGGGGATTTTTGTTGAGAAATTGGCTCTGATTCTAATAGGTTTTCCTTTATAGGTTATCTGTTTCTTTTCTCTAACAGCTGTTTTGTTTGTTTGTTTGTTTTTTGCTGGTTTTTTTTTTTGGTTCTGGTTTTTTGCTGGATTTCTGAGGTACACACCATAGACAGGTAGGTCTGGTGACCTATAAATGTCTGAAGCAGCATTAATCAAGCCAAGGGCTGATTAATAATAGTAATAAAGAAATCATTTCTTGATTATTATATGTCTGAATGTAGATTCATTATGGTTATAGTTCTTTGGAGTTCTATGTGCCTCATTCATCCGTCTGTCAGATTGTGTTCCCATACTTGAACAATTTTCTGCTGTTACTTCTGCAAGTATTTTTTTATTGCATTCTGTTGACTCGCTTTTTTCATCAATACCTATCAGTCTCATTGGTTTTAATCCCATTATCTTGGAGCTGTTGAATCATTATTTCATAGCTCCTTGTTATTTCTGAGAGACCTTTCCTTTCATCTTCACTAGCTACTATCCTGTCTTCAAGGTCTGAAACTCCATTTTCAGTTTCACTCAAGTGATATTTCCAGCTTTCAGTGGAATTTCTAATTTCCTGGATATTTCTTTGAATCTGTTTCATGCATTCCATTTCTTTCCTATATTGTTCATTCAGGGTTTCCATCATTTTCCTATGCTTCTATATGTTTTATCTATGTCTTCTCTAGCTATGCGGAGCAGTTTCATAATTATGATTTACATTTCTTTTTTGTGAGAGATTATTTCTGACCCCAATTTCCTCTATAGTCTTGTGTGTTTGTTTCAATACTTCACTTGGTATCTTTTCAGAAATTTCAGTTGTGTGTCTTCCAATTTATTCTATGTTGATATCTCCTGTATTTGTTCTGGATGGGCTGGAGGTCTAAGATTGCATTTTGCTTTTTTGTCTTATTATTTTCACTTCTTGATTCATATTTTGGTCTTTTCAAGTCCACTAGTCTAACTTGTCTATCATGTGTGACTTATAATTTTATAAAATGCATTCACATTAAGACACTATGTTTCAAGAGCAAAAATAAATCTGTTAACATTCCTACAAATGTATTCACCAAATCATAAAAACACAAAAAACACAACACATAGTTGACAAAAGACTTAAATGAATCAACAGGTCTATAAGAATTTAAAGGAATTCTCTCTGTAAAACTGCATACCCTAGCATTACAGCTCTTCTTGGCTAGGAATCAGTGTATTTAGAAATAATAATGTTCTGTGTATGTATTTGGTTTCAGAGCAACCCTGAACCCTGTGTACCTTAGCATTTATTGAATGTGTGCCACAAGCTGCCACAACAGTGTGAGAGATAACACCAATGTAACAGAGAATACCAATACTACTAAGGGGATGAACTGCGTCTTTGCAGACTGAAAGATGTGCTCACACAGACTTTGAAATGTTCAATAGTGTCTAAATTTCTTTCTTTGATGCCTAAAAAACATGACTCCTCTAAGAATGACTGATTTGGTATTATTAAGAAAAGAGGGAAATCTAGTTTAATATCAAGTATAATTGTTTACATTATTCACTGGGATTTGATCTCAAATGTTAGCAAGATGTAGCACAATAAAGCACAATATCTTATTCCCTTAGTTCTAGACACTATCCTCAGATGTTTAATTTCAAAAATGAGTTTCATTTTTAAGAGACACATTGTAAGTAGTAGTAATAGTAGTAGTAGTAATAGCATTGACACTTCAAGCTGTAATAAAGCTATAAACTTAAAAACTCTTAGAGAATTGATTATCCTTGGAGTCTAATACTCTTGTTGTAGGTTATTATTATACAAACTATAAATATTACACTTTAATTTCCTTTAACTTATTTTTCTAATGCTGTAACTTTAGGTGCCACTCTACAAATTTTCATTTTTAATTGATATAGTTAAATGCCCAAAATCCCTGAAATTGGCAAAAAATTAATGAGAGTATTAATTTTCCATGGGCAGAAGCATTATGTGACAAAAATATAATGTTTTACATATGTTCAAATATATATTATTATATGCTATATATAAATGCATAACATGATACATAGTTTGCATAAATGTATATTATATAAATAAATATAACAATGGTTAATACTCATTTATTTCTAAAAAACATATTCATATTAGGATATTATATCTCAATAATAAAAAAGTTTCAACCTTCTTACAAATATGTTTATTAAATCAGTAAGAAAAAAATGTAAATGCCACAATACAAAGTAGAGAAATTACTCCAGTGAATCAATAGGTCATATAAGGTGATGACTAAAAAATTGTCTAAACTATAAAATATGTAAAACAAAAAGAAATATTATCACAGCATATTATCATTAAATTGTCTTTAATGATATATTTTACATATTATAAGTTAGAACAAATGCTAAAATGACAATGATATATTTTAGAGAAAACTCAAAGAGCACCTTCATTAACATGTAACAATTATGAATCTTAATCCAATTCTTCTGTTCCCTAAAGATTTACATGGTGTTCTTTTCCTCAGGGTTTAGAAGCCCCGGGTTTCTCTGTTATTGGAGCTAAAATGCTGCTGTACTCTTTCTCATTTTCTTGGATGTCTTTAATCTCAACCTGCCTTAACTTAAGTAGTGAAACTTCCCACAGAGTTAGCTCCCCTGTCTTCAAAATTCTCACTTTGCCTTAGGAAATTTGATTTAAAAAAAAAAAGACCTGGTTAAATATGTCTGAAATTACCAGTACAACTTGCATGGAACAGAATATTTAAAATCAGCAGGAAAATGTTCTATACTGACCATGTTTCTTTTTCACATGTGTTCTTCTCTTTTTGATTAAATCTAAATGTCCACTTTACAGCTGGGCTCACATGGTGTTTTTCCTTAGTAAGGAGTGTAGCAGGCTTTGGCTCCCTTATTAATCTACTGGTGATGTTAAGCAGATATGTCAGTCTCATTTTAAAATAAAACGTGACAAATATTTAAACATACACATACAATTTCTTCTTTTTCTGTAACAACTAAATAGTCCTTATTGCTGCTCCAAAGTTTAATCTATTGCCATATTTTTAATTCAGTGTTGCTGTAAAACATTATTAGAACAGTCAAAATTTCATCATATTTTTAACAATATTGCAATTTAAGGCAAGCACTTTACCACTGAGTTTCTCAGTCCTAATTTAAACTTTCAGGAAAACAATAAGGGCACATATTTGAAAGCAGATGAAATAAAATATTTGTCATCCTCCAGTAGTTTACAGAGCACTTTCAATGACCAAAAACAAGCCTTCTATTTGTTTTTGGAATTTCCATTTTAGATATCGTCTAATACTAAAATTAAAATTTCTAAAAGTAGCGGATTAACAATATTTTTTTCTGCATTGGAGATTTAAACAATTTTATCTCCATGGTTTTCTTTATCCATCAGTCATAAAACTCAAATTCTATTATAACAAGGACAAAATTACACCAGCCTCTCTTCCAACCAATCCTTTCCTGCCTGCTATGATAGCCATTTGCCTGAAATACCCTTGGAGTTTTCCTCACGTTTCACATATTAAACATTTTCAAGACCAATTCAAAGAATCAATATGAAGCACTCATAACTAGCTATGAATCGCTCATTGTATGATCAGTGATACCCTTGATTTTTGTCTCTACTACACATTCCTGAACCCTTAGCATCTCTTGCTATAGTTCATTTTTCATGTGCTCCATATCTCCTGATAGACCAACGAATCTTAAGGACAACCATAATGTCATATTTACCTTTATATTTTCAGGGCCTGGCAAAATATCTGGGACAAAATAGATACTGTACAAACATCTAATTAAAAAAATTAAGAAAGAGATACAGCACAAAGGCTTAGAATGAAAACAAAGCATTTCTTCTTCTGAGACAGGAAGAAAAAAGGTTGTACAGTACCTTATGGTTGCTTCATGAAAAAGCTTTTGCCATTCCAAGGTGGATTTTAAAAGGTCTTCAAAAGAAAACTAGCACAGGTAATTATTCTTATCCAAGGGGCTCATATTTCTTTTGACCAAACTACTAATATTCAGAAGATGTTTTCTAAGGAGTCTGTAATAAACAAAGATAAGCATGATTTGGAAAGTGAGAGCCTAGTTCAATGTGGTCATTGACAGTCCATCTACTATCAGACCAGGTTGTGCAAGGAAGAATACATTTAACTTAATCCTACTTTGAGACCAGAGTTAGGGAAAAAAACCCTATTAAATATATAATACTTGTGCATTAAAGTTCTCTAGAAAAACAAAATTAGTAGGATTTGTATGCAAGTGCATGCAGAATGTTTTACATATATAACATTTCACATAAATATATAAATCTTTATAAGATATAAACTATTGTTTTAGTCTAACTGCCTGCTATCTGCAAGTTAGAAAATCAGGAAAGGGTGATGTGATTATTTGTATTTTATTTTTTGAATTCTGAAAGTGTGCTCTGAATGTCTAGTCAAAATGAAAATTAATATATAGTCATAATGAATACACTGAATATTAATATATTAAAGTTTTTATTTGTTCACAGAAGTATAAAGTAGTTAAAATCATTTACCTTAAAAAATTAAAGTGATAGTGTCTTACAGTTAAATTGTGCATAAAATCTATACATAAAATGCTACTTTTTTCTGATTTAGGTTAAATTTACATGTTCTAGTTATGAATGTTTTCCTAAACTATTGCTGATTCATGGGTGTCTGAATACTTACTCTGTGTCAAATATTGCTCTGGGTACTATTTTATACTTTACATACAAAACAAAAGAGGAACAAAAATGTCTTCCTAGAATTTATATTCTAATCATGAAGACAGCACAGAGTTTAGAGCATAAAAACTATAAATTCATAAATTAATTTATCTAATATCAAATGTAATGGTTGATTGATTGCGACAACTTGAGAAGTTTAGAAACTTAACTAAATCAGTTCAATAACTCTATACCCTAAAGTACGGAGGACCCACAATAGGGCGGCTCATTGCCTGGACGGCATAAAGAGGAAACGAGGAAGAACAGACTCGCTTCTGATTTTCAGAGGAGCTCCAGTCTTCACCTTAACTTGGATGTTGTCTCCTGGATTCTAGCAGAGACTCTTCTGTGGTTTCCAACTCAGACCACTCAGCCTTCTGCCTTCCATGTCAGACGCACTGAATTCCTGATAGGGACATGGACAGGACAGCGCAGTGAGCTCCAGACCTTGGACTGAAACTTTACGTCTCCAGTGTGCAGACACCCCCTGCACTTTTCCTCATCCACCTCTGTGGCTGACCATCATAACTCAATCTTGTAATTTCTTATACATTTGTGTATAATGTTTTCTACCTGTTTCTCTAGTAAAACACTGACTGATACACTGAATAATAGGAAAAGGCCTCAAAAATGTTTTTCTTGACTCTGGATGTAACTCAGTGAAGAGCACATGCTTAACATGTACAAGACCCTGGAATCTATTGCTGGCAACACAAGACAAAAGCAAGGCAGGTATACTTGTGCGTACCTGTAGTACCTGCTGCTCAGTAGGCAGAGGCAAAAAGAATAAAAGTTTAAAGTCAGCTTGGGCAATATATTGAAACCTTGTCTCGAATAAAAAAAATTTATAAAGGATTGAGGGTATAGTTTAGTGCTTCCTGAAATTAATCCCCATCAGCACAAGAAAAATTACCATAAATCCTAAGAAAAAACCATATAATGTGCATTTTCTTCTCTACAGTGTAGGCAGGTAATTTTCTACACTTTTTAAATAACTGCATTGCATTTTTGACTTGCCTAGTGTATTTGTTCATTTATGGTAGTTCTCAGATTTTTGTTTGTTTTGCTTTGTTTTAGTTTTAGTTTTGGTGAGCTAGTCCCACCATGAATTCATTTTATTTCATTGATGTCTATAAACATTTCACGTGTAAAAAAACCTATGGGTATATAACTGGATAAATCATTTATTTGTAAAATTAATTTGTTGAGCCAAAAATACCAAGTAAAATTGCCTTAAATTACTCATTTCTATAATATAGGAATTATATTATAGAAAATTGAGAACATCATCATATTAGAAAAAGTCATTTGTAATTAACTACCAGTTGAAACTGATCTAGAACCATATTTTAACTTAGGTGAAGTCTCTTAAAATAAGAAATATTTGCAAAGGAAATAACGTATCTCAGAAATTCTATGAGAAAATCTTTAAAAATATTCCTCATAAAATATGATATCTCTGAGTTCCAATGGGGAATCATCCTTACAAAAACCTACCCCCACACTTCTGTGGACATCTTCTAACACAATAGCTCCTATTGTGTGTTTAGTCACTGCAGGTCCAAAAATTCCTACCTTACCTTGTCCACAATTTGGTGGAAATTAAAACAGCTACAGTATTTCTTCACTCTTTTTAGTCATTGGCTGGTCCTCACACTTTATTCTTATTATTTGTTGTTGTGTTGTGTTGTCTTCTCCAGATTTCTTGTAGAATTTAGCAGTGAATCCATCAGGACTGGGTTTTGTTTGGTAGGTTTTTTATTACATCTTTGATTTCGTTTATTGAGATTGGTTTATTTAGCATTTTTATATTTTCTTGATTCAACTTGGGTAATTCACATGTATCTAAGAATCTGTCCATTTCTTCTGTATTTTCCATCTTATTAGAATACAAATTCTCTCAGATTAGAAGATACAAGCACAACTACAAACACACTCAGCCACCTGATATTTGACAAAGGGGCTAAATACGTCCACTGGCAAAAGGATAGCCTCTTTAATAAATGCTGTTGGAAAAATTGGCTCTCCACATGCCAAACACTGAAACTAGATCCAAGCCTATCACCATGCACAAAGCTAAATTCTAAGTGGACTAGGGACTTAAATATCAAAACAGAAACACTGAATCTACTGGAAGACAAGGTAGGTAGAAGTATTGGAGCCGTAGAGGTAGGCAGAGAATTTATGAACAAAATGCAGACTGCATGGGAAACTCTTCAAAGAATCAACAAATGGGATCTCACATTATTGAAAAGTTTCTGCAGTGCAAAGGAAATCACCAACAGAGTGAAAAGAAAACCCACAGAGTGGGAAAGAATTTTAGCCAGCAACCCCTCAGACAAAGGACTTATATCCAGAACATATAAAGAACTGAAAAACATCAAGCTCTCCAAATTCAAAGACCCTCTCCAAAAATG
Organism: Hydrochoerus hydrochaeris; assembly: GCA_004027455.1. NCBI lineage: Eukaryota > Metazoa > Chordata > Mammalia > Rodentia > Hydrochaeridae > Hydrochoerus > Hydrochoerus hydrochaeris. The sequence goes on along the minus strand of PVLA01001370.1, from coordinate 149,826 downwards.
GGCATCTGAGATGAACACACAGTTCTCAGAGAAAGATATACAAATGGCAAATAAATACATGAGGAAATGTTCACCATCACTGGTCATTTGAGAAGTGCAAATTAAAACATCACTGAGATTTCGCCTCACTCCAGAAAGAATAGTGGCCATCAAGAAATCAACTGATAACAAATGTTGAGGAGGCTGCGGGGGGAAAAGGAACACTGCTCCACTGTTGGTGGGAGTGTAGACTGGTGCAACCACTATGGAAATCCATATGGAGGATTCTCACAAGACTAGGATTGGAAGTTCCATTCAATCCAGCTATTCCCCCACTGGGTATTTTCCCAGAAGAACTGACAAGTTCATATCACAATGATATATGTGCACCCATGTTCATAGCAGCACAATTTGTAATAGCTAAATCTTGGAAACAACCAAGATGCCCATCAACTACAGAGTAGATGAAAAAGATGTGGTATTTTTACACAATTGAATATTACTCAGCTATAAAAAGGATAATCTTGAGGGCCTCATAGGTAAATGGAGATAACTTGAGACTATCCTCATTAGTAAAATAAATAAGAATCATATTTATAAATATCATACTGTGTCTCTAGTGTAAAAAGTAGTAATAACTATAAGAGCAATAAAACCTAAAATGTGTAATTGCTATTGTAAAAAAAGAGAGGAAAAGAAAGTGCTCTAAGGGATATAACTACATGTATGTTTGAGTGTGTAACATAGATGACCATATTGCTGAATCTTTGTTGGATCTTTGAGCAGAACTGTTTGCAGTCTCACTGTTTGAATGTCTACTATGTATCCTTTAACTTTGTAACTTGAACAACTATATCCAAGATTGACAATATGTAATTTATCAACTAGTGATTTCTTAGTGGATTTTTTCTTTTTTCTTTTAGAATTTTGTATTGTTGCCACCCTTTTTCTATTTTGCTTTTTTTCTCTTTAAATAAAAATGTTTAAAATATGCATAATTGCTATTGCAAAAAAGAGAGGAAATAGGAAGTGCTATACAAGATATAACTGCATGAATATTTAAGTGTGTAGGATTGATAACCATATTTCTAAGTTCTTGTTGGATTGTTGAACAGATCTGTTTGCACTCTCACTGCTTGAATGTCTACTTTGTGTGCTCCAATTTTGTAACTTGAACAACTATTTCTAAAAGGACAATATGTAATTTATCAACCAGTGATCTCTTACTGTTTATCCTTTTTTTTTTTGAAATTCTGTAATATTTCTACCTTTTCTCTGTTCTTTTTTCTACAAGTAGAAAAACCTCTGCACAGGCTGAAGTTTCAGAGCTGAAGCCTGTTCCCACTCTGAAAGAGATGTGAGGGCTGCATCTGAGAGAGAACAGATCAGAGACCAGCATACAAGCCGTGAGACTCAGGACCCTGCTTATTAGTTGTATGGCTTTAACAATGTTTTCATCTCCTTAAGTTTCCAGTTTTTTACTTATACAACTAATACATACCTAAAAATACAGTCATTAAAAAAAAGAATACAAGTTCTCAAAGTGGGTATAGATGAGCTGGGTTTCTGTAGATTCTGTTATAATTTCACACTTTTCATTCCTAATTGTGTGGATTTAAGTGTTTCGTTTCCTTTTTTTCATAAGGTTGGCTAAAGTTTGTTTATTATATTTTATTTTTCAAAGAACCAACTGTTTGATTCATTGATTTTCTGGTATTGTTTTCTTAGTCTCTAATGTGTTAATAGCTGCTATGACCTTTATAATTTCCTCCCTCATAACAAGATTTTGGTTTTTTTCTAGAAGTTTAAGGTCCACCATTTACCTGTTTATTTGCACTTGCTCTGTTCTCCTGATGTGGGTATTCACTGTTATAAATTCCCCTCTTAGGACTGCTTTTACAAGTTCTGGTATGTTGCACTGTCATTATCATTTAATTGTAGAAATGATCTAATTTCTTTAGTGTCTGTAATTTCATCTGTGACCCACTGATTGTTCAAGAGGGTGCATTTTAATTTACATGTTTTTATGAAATTCTTGTTGTTTCTTTTGCTATTGATTTCCAATTTCATTTCACTATGGTCTGATAATATACTCAGGATAATTTCAGTTCCTTTTCATGGGCTATGAGCTGCTGTGTAATCTATTTTGGAGAACATTCCCAAACAGAAAAATGTATATTCTGAAGTTGTGTGGTTGAATACTCTGTAGACATATACTAAGTCCATTTGTTCAAAATTTTGGTTCAGTTCTAATATTTAATTTTTTATTTTTTGTCTAGTTGACCCATCTTTCTGTGACAGTGAGTTATTGAGATCCCTTCTCTGTTTAATTTTTTGGCCTTGCTTAGAGGATTTCTTCTGTTGGGGTTCATGTGGTTGTAGTCCTTGTTATGTGAGAATGTACTTCAAAAGATTTTGGAATGCTGGTTTGATGTTCATAAATTTCCTCAGATGTTCTTTCTCATGGGAGTGCCTTAGCCTCCATGAGACTTTAAAGATAGCTTTGTGGTGTACATCAATCTGGATTGAAGGTTGTTTTCCTTTACAGATTGAAATACTTCACTCCAAGCTTTCTTTGAATCCAGGGTTTGTGCTGAGAAGTCAGCTGTGGTTCTGATGGGCTTTCCTTTATAGATGATTTGTTTCTTTTCCCTAACAGCTTTTAAGATCCTATTCTTGTGTCGAATTTCTGGAATCTTCACTATGATATGTTGGTCACAGACTTTTTTATTGTGGCTAATTTAAATTCTACATGCCTCACTTATCAGTATGTCAATTTTTTTTTTTTTGTACCGGAGATTGAACTCATGACCTTGCATTTGCCAGGCAGGTGTTTATGCCACTGAGCTAAATCCCCAGTGCCAGTATGTCAAATTCTTTTTCCCTACCATGGAAGTTTTCTGCCACGACATCTGTGAACTGTTTTTTTAATATCATTTGTGTGATATCCTGCTTTTTCACTGGTTCCAATCAATCTTAAGTTTTTCCTCCTTGCCTCATCTAACAGCTGCTGGATTGATTTCTCATGGTCCCTTGTTATTTTCAAGAAATCTTTCTTTTTGTGATTGCTAACTATAACCCTGTCTTCTATATCTGAGATCTGTCTTTATATTGGCTTATACTGCTGAGGATACTTTCAAGGGAATTTTTATTCTCCTGGATATCTGCTTGAATTTACCTTATGAATTCTATTTCTTTCCTATGCTGAACATTGGTGGCTTTCATAATTTTCTTAAGATTTTCACTTTTTTTTTCTGTATCTGTTCTAGAGTCACTAAGCATGGTTTTTGTTGTGGACACCCTCTGCAGTTACCTGAGGAATTATTTCTGGCTTGATTCTTCCTAGAGCCTCATTAAATAGCTTTATTGTTGTCACTTCAGTGAGGCCAGGTGGGTAGCTTTCTGGTTGTCCCATTCCATTGCACACTGGGTTTGCCTTTGGTCAACTGCATGTCTAGGATTGCATCTTGATTAAGCATCTTCTTTTCTTTTCTTTTCTTTTAGTTTAATTCCTAGGGTGATGCTTGTAAATTCCATATGGTAGGTCGCTTTATTGCTAGTATTTAGAATCCTTAGGAAATACCTACTTCTCCAAGGTATCTTCCACATGTAGCTGGTTTTTTTAATTTTGAGTCTGTTGCAAGATCCCACATCTTCAGTTTGTTGGGGATGAGAACTTGCTGCCTGCTTGGTCCAGCCCCTGATTCTTTGCCACCATGCCACATTATTTTCTATGACCCTTAGTTAACTTCAGTCTTGGAATACCAGGAAGAATAGCTGGTTAGAACAGTTTTGTCACTTTTGGTAAAATGGAAGCATCAGCAATAATAGCATCAAACCACAGCCTGGAAAATGACAACCTGAGTAACCATTAATTTGCCAGCTTTAACAATATGAACTAGATTTCTGGTTGTATGACAAAATGTAAAACAAACCAGAAAATTATCTGCAGTATATAAATCCTTAATGTCAGTATTTCTCTCAGGGTTTAAAATTTAAAAGGGCTTGGGGAGAAAATAGAGAAATAGAAGAAGAGGAAGAGATTAGAAGTCAAGGCTGTGGGACAAAGAGAGATCATGCTAACTGTCGAAAACTGGTGCAGAAGACTGGAAGGAAAGAGAAGGAAGAGATAAAAAGAACAGAATATAACAAGAACCACAAAGAGTAAATAAACCATGTTGACACTCATATAAAAACAAGATTAATCAGTGAAGGAGAAAAAAAAACAAAAAACAAAAACACCACAACAAAAAACAAACTAGAGAAAGAATAAACAAAGTCCACTTCTAAGTTTGTCTCTGTTGTAACTGGTAGACAATGTGTGGAGACAGAGTCCAGATTTATATTGCTTTATCCTAACAAGCCAGCAGTAGCTTTCAGGTGAGGTAGTGGATAATCTCAGTGATTATCCACCTTCTGGCCAAGACTAGACTCATTCTTCCTGCAGCCATCAGTGCATTTTCTGTGGGCCTGAGCCCAGCTGGGAGCTACTACATGGAGCTAGAAGGTGCCCTGAGTTCTGAGCACAGTTGGATCCTCTCCAAGATGGCTCTCAGCCAAGTCACTTTCTCATGTGACAGAACTAAGCCCTCAGCGCTCACCACCAGCTAGTGAAGTCCTTCACATCCACTGCTAGCCTCCACTGCCATGTCTCTCTGTGAGTGCCTCTGGAGTCACAACGTTCACCATGTGCCTGCTGGCTTGAATTGCTCCTCTTGCACAGTGAGTCCTGTCTCAGGGAAAAAGAACCACTGGCTACCTCCTCCTTCTTCACTGACCTTTCTCTCCACTGTCTCTGTAGGCTTCAATTAATGCTTTAGATCCTTCTTGGGTCCAGGGACCAACTTCCCTCCTTCTTGTCTCCTCACATTGCTATATTGCACCATGTGGATGGTAACTCTCAAAGAGGTTCTTTCTCTGATGCTTACTACCCTGCAAACTAGTCCCCCTCTTGTCCCTTTCCATTCATCCTTTAAAAATCAGATATTTTTAATAATGAATTTGGTGCTTGAGAAGAAACAGAACAACAGAAGATAACAAAGCTAAATATAGTCCAACATACATTCAAAGAATCCCTGTTTGTTAATATTGTGTTTTAAGTTAATGTGAAAATGTCTGTATGAGTAAACTCATAACTACAAAATCAAAGGAAACAGGAATAAAAAGACTAACGTGTTATGGTGGATACACTGTCAACTTGAGAAGTTTAGAAGCTTAACTGAGAAACTCAGCAGGGAGCTAGGAACCTTACTTTGTAAATATCCTCATCCTGTGCTAGAGGAGGGCAGGGAGAGTGAGTGCTATACCTGCTCTTGGGAGGGGAGGAGTAGCCTGCATACACTATAAGAGAGGAAAAGAGGTTACTCTTCCCTCCTTTTTGCTCTGGCTTCTTTTGATACCTGCTGCATTGAAGTGTTTCCCTGGTGCCCTGCCACCCTGCCTTGGAGCCAGCTGATTATGGACTGAAACCTCCAAAAACTGTAAACTAAATAAATCTTTCCTTCCTTCACTTTGGGTGTCAGGTATTTTTTTCCAGCAATGGAAGAAAAGTAAAAGTAATCAAGATAATATGTAAAATATAATTAATTACCTTAATTTACAAATCACTCATATAAATCAATAAAAAGTGGAAAAGTCAAAGGATAAAAGTGGAAAGGTATTCTTGAAAATTTTAATGTAAAAGAAATACAAACTCAAACAAAATGTTCAAACTGAAATTTGTTTAATAAATGTAATCTGAATTTTTCAAAATAAATTTACAAAACAGTAGATGCCTAATGGTGTTCAGTGCTGATGAGCATGTGAGAAAAGGATGTTTTTGCATCTTGATTCCAGATGCACAGATTGGTGCAAGTATTTGGTAAATTTTAAAACCATCTACTCTTTTTTTTTTTTTTTTCTGGTGCTGGGAATCGAACTCACGACCTCACATTTGCCAAGCAGGCCCTTATGTCACTGAGCTAAACCCCCAACCCCTACCATCTGCTCTTTTGTTCAGGAAATTCTCTGATAGAAATTTACCCATTGGAATGTTCACAAAAGTGTGACAATATATACAATTAATACCTATATCTATGTTTATATCTATGTCATCTATATCTATATGAGATCTATATGAGTTATTCTAGGGGTGGCTTTTTATAAGGAATTTTAAGTATAAAATTCTTAAAAGTATTTTCAGATGAGAAACTAAATGTGTGCACATGCACGTGGGTGTTGTGTGTGTGTGTGTGCGTGTACATGCAAGATTTTGTGAAAGATATAGAGTAAAAGAAATCTGATTAATTTGGTGTTAATGTTTGTAGAAGGAAGCAAGAAAATAGTATAAACATAAACTCAATCAAAGAAATACTAGGATTAAATTGAAGGTGTTTGGAAGGCAATGAAAAAGATAGGTTGTTTTTCCTTTTAGTTTGTGCCTTATTATTTGCATTTTTTTTCTAATTATTTTTAAGGATTCATTTAATGTCAATGAATTACTTAGGTGATAGAATTTAGACAAATATTTGTTTTTATTATTTTGTTTATGTTAAAATAAACTATTTTAGGGCCAGGAATTTAGCTCAGTGGCACAAGTACCTGCCTGGCAAGTGAAAGATCCTGAGTTTGATTCCCAGTATCAAAATAAAATAAAATAAAATAAAATATTTTAACATTTTAAAGAAATTATTCTGTATTACCTATGATTCACTCTAACATAATTTAGTATAGTATGTTAGATGAATTTTTGTTTCATTTTATAATACAATACAGCCAGGAAATTATTATTAGGGTATCCCAATCAGGAACATCCAGTTTCTGGGCAGTAAATTAGTATTAAATAGCTATAACTAAAACTTATAATCATAAAGTAGCTACCCTTGCATTTCAAATTTCTTTATCTCCTATTAATACCAAAGTTTTGTTAGATGTTAAAAGTTATTTTTCAGTGGTGAAATGAATGAAGTTCAGTGTCCATGTATTAGATGAAAATAATGTACAGATTTTACCATAGGGAAATGAATGATCTGCTATCTAGGCAATCTAGTGTCCTAACTCTTTAGATTAAAGCCTTAGTTAATGCTTATGAATAAATTATTTGGCTGCCTAATGGAGTATATTTTTCACCTGACTCTAACTATAGAGTTAGCTGCATTTGGTACTAAAATACATATTACTTTGTTAATATAATATAAAACTTGTTCATATAAAAGTTTTGGTCAATGTCTAAAATGATGTAGGTGATAGGGCATATTGTAAGACAAAACTTTTTAAAATTATATGTTACATAAACTTCCTTGAATCCTACTTTTCTCATCTACAAGGTAGGGTTCTCAAATGCATAATTTAAGGTCAAATTATAGGAAACCTAGGCAACCAATTCAATGTTTATCCAGATAAATAGCATAGTACTATTATCCAGTAATAACATTACCCAGCAGTTTGTTAGACAACAAAGGCACATTCTTTTTCATGATGCACGTCTACATTTAGCTTTGGAGTAAGCTTGCATTTCCAAAAGGCCTATAAATGTCTAATTATGAAGATTTTCCAATCTGGTAGTAGAACTACAAAAGAATCAAATAGTCTCTTTAATTATAAAATCATATCACATCTGTTATGATAAACTTACTGCACCTTACTGCACAGTATTAAGAATTTGAAAATAAAATAAGGAAGATATTCTCTGAAATTTATTTGGCTCATATATTTAAATATTACTTTTTGCTTCCTAAGATTTTTAACTACTGTATTTCCTTTGTGTGGCTAAAACAGAATAAAAATTGATATTGTTAATTTTATAATTGCATAAAAGAAAACTTATTAAAATATCACATGTTGCTATTTATATAAAATAAAGTATAGAATTGTTCACAGATTCTTTTACTAAGATATATATTTTATTTTGCAACACTGTGTCTAGACATAGGAACTGAACTGGAAAGTAAATACCCTTTACTTTGAGAGAATACAAGGAATAATGGTAAGTGACACTTTATTTTATCTAATGCTTGATGTTAGTGGTACTAACCTGTGGAGATAATCTTGAGTGCTGCATTGGGTGTTATCTGAAGCCAGTAATTTTTTTATTTTCTATTTTTTATTTATTTATATATTTATTTGTTTATTTATTTATTTTTATTTTTTGGTACCGGGGATCAAACTTATGACCTTGCACTTATCAGGCAAATATTTGAGCCACTGAGCTAAATCCTGGCCCCTGAAGCCAGTAAATTTAGAGTCAGTTCTAAAATACAGTGATCAAAATATTACATTTCATTATCATATTTTAGGCTTTTTCTAAATGCCATAGAACAATGAACATAAATTTAAAACTACAGACTTATTGATCCAAGTATCAGAAAATAGAATATGGATATGCCAAAGTAATTAGAAATCTAGAGAAAATTCCAGAAGGAGAGAAACAGAAGAGCAAGACCTAAAATCATTTTGTTTATTTTAAAGAGAAAAAAAAACAATAAAAACAATGACACAGAATTTCAAAAAAAGATAATAGGAAATTAATAATGGTTAATATATTGTGTATGGTTATCTTCAAAGCAGCTGCTCAAATTACAAGATACAAGCATGAACAATTGACCAAACAATATAAACACAAACCATTCTTTTCAATGAACTAATAGAAATTCATAGTATAGTTATCTTAGCTATGTTGTATGTATACATTTGTATTTTTTCTTTTTCCTTTCTTCTTTCACCCATCCTGGTTGTACTTTTATTTTGAGTAGTCTCTCCCCCTTTTACAATATGTAGTGTACATTTTGTATCTTATTTACTTTTCAGTTTCTTACTCTAGGGTTACAATATGGTGTTCATACATGTGAGTCTTTTATTTCACTTATAAGTACAATCTCCAATTGAATCCATTAACTTAGAAAAGCCTCAGTGTTATCCTTATTTATAGCTTAATAGTATTCCATTGTATAAAAAGGCATCTTTTTATGCATTTGGTGGTTGTAGAGCATTTGGGTTTTTTCCAAGATTTAGCTATTATAAATTATGCTGCTGTAAACATAGATGCGCATATATTGCTATAGTATCATGTTTTTAATTCTTCTGGAAAAACATCCAGAAGGGGGACAGCTGGGTCAAATGGGACATCCAAACCTACTTTCTGACAAATCTTCACACTAATTTTCACAGTAGTTGTAACTAGTCCATAGTGGAGAAGGGTTCCATTTTCCCCACAACCCCACCAGCATTTGTTATTGATTGATTTCTTGATGTTACCATTATTTCTAAGGTGAGATGATATCTTAGGGTTGTTTTAAATTACATTTCTTGAATGAACAATGATGTTGAATGATGTTCCATTTTTCATATATTTATTTGTCATTTGTGTTTCTTCATCTGAGAAGTTACTGTTCATCTCAGATGCCCATTTTTGGACTGGATACATGAATTTGGGATGTTTCTTTTTTATTTTAAAAACCAAAAAGAATAGAAAACAATGATACAGAATTTCAAAACAAAGTAAGAGAAGGTTTACACTGGTCAGTATATTGTGTATTGTTATCTTCAAAGTAGTTATTCAGACTACAAGACATAGGCATGAAAAGAAATCACCAACAGAGTGAAAAAAAAACCTACAGAGTAGGAAAAAATTTTAGCCAACTGTCCCTGAGACAAAGGACTTATATCTAGAACATATAAAGAATTGAAAAAATCAAGCCCCCTAAATTCAAAGGCCCAATTCAAAAGTGGGTATCTGAGATGAACACACACCTTCTCAGATGAAGAAATACAAATTGTAGATAAATGTATGGAGAAATATTCAACAACAAGGGGCATTCAAGAAATGCAGATTGAAACAACATTGAGATTTCATTTCACCAGAAAGAATGGCTGCCATCAAGAAATTAACTGATAACAAATGCTGGTGGTGCTGTGGGGAAAAAGAACTCTTCTCTGCTGTTGGTGGGAGTGTAGACTGGTATAATAACTGGGGTTTCATTTTTTTCAGTTATATATATGTTCTAGATAGAAGTCCTTTGTCTGCGGGGCAGTTGACTAAAATTATTTCCCACTCTTTGCGTTTTATTTTTACTCTCTTGGTGATTTCTTTTGATGTGCAAAAACTTTTTAATAAGAGATCCCAGTTTATGATTCTTTGAAGTACTTCACACGCAGTTTGGGTTTTGTTCATGAAATCTCTGCCTACCCCTATATCTTCAAGATTTTTACCTACTTTGTATTGCAGTAGATTTAGTGTTTCTCTTTTAATATTTATTTTACAATGAAAAAGGATAAAAAGAATACTGGATTTCGAAGCAAAATGATAGGAGGTTAACAATGCTTAATATATTGCTTATTGTTATCTTCAAAGTAGTTGTTCAAAGATCTTTGATCCATTTTTACTTTATGTTAGTGCATAGTGATAGACATGGGTCTAGTTTTAGCCTTCAGCATGTAGAAAGTCTATTTTTCCAACACAATTGTTTAAATAGGCTATCTTCTACTCAACATGTTTTGCTCCTCTGTCAAAGATAAGGTAGCTAAGTGTGTTTGTAGTTTTGTCTGCATTTTCTAATATGTTTCACTGATCCTTAGGTCTTGTGTTTCTTTTGCTTTATTTGTTTAGTTTGCTTTTTGCCAGTGCTGTGCTGAATCTATCACAGTAACTTAGTAGTATGATTTCAAATCAAAGATTATGATGTTTCCATCCTTGCTTTTTTTGTCCAGGATTGTCTTTGCTATTCTAAGTCTCTTCTGTTTCCACATGAATTTTAGGAATATTTTCTCTAGACCTATGAGGTATGCTAATGGTATTTTGGTTGGGATTGCATTGAATCTGTATAACAGTTTTGGGAATATGTCTATTTCACAATGTTAGTTCTTCCTATTCATAAGCAAGAGATATCTTTCCATTTTATAATATCCTGTACAATCACCTTCTTCAGAGTACTGTAATTTTCAATGTATAGATCTTTTACTTCCTTTGTTAGATTGATTTCTGAGTGTTTAATTTTTTTGGATGCTACCATATATAGTGTTTTTCCCCTAATTTCTCTCTCAGTGAGTTTATTGTTTCTACACGGAATACAACTGATTTTTGAGTGTTGACTTTATACCCACCTATGCTACTGAATTTGCTTACTAAATCTAGAAGCTTTTTGTTGGAGTTTTTGGGGTCTTCCATGTAGAATACCATATTGCCTGTGAATAATTACAATTTGATTTCTCCCTTTTTTATCCTTATTTCATCTTTTCTCTCTCTTGTCTAATCACTCTGGCTAACATTTCCAGAACCATATTGAATAAGAGTGATAATAGTGGACATCCTTGTCTTATTTCTGATTTTAGAGGGAAAGCTTTCAGGTTTTTGTCCATTTTGTATAATGTTGGCTGTTGGTTTGTTATGGATGACTTTTATCAGATTGAGATAAAGATCATGCATTCTGATTTTCTGTAGGTTTTTTATCATGAATGAGTGCTGAATTTTATCAAAAGCTTTTTCTGCATCTATTGAGATGATCATGTGATTTTTGTCTTTGGCTCTGTTAATATGGTGCATTATGTTTATTGATTTGCATATGTTGAACCATAAGTGAATTCCTGAGATGATTTCCACTTGATCATGGTGTATCAACTTGATGATTTGCTGCATTTTGTTTGCTAGCATTTTATTGAAGACTTTTGCTTGTATGTTCTTTAGGGAGACTGGCCTGTAGTTCTGCTTTTTGGTAGGGTCTTTCTCTGGTTTTGGTATCCAAGTAATTCTTGCCTTAGGAATGAGTTAGGGAGAATTGTTCTCCTTTCAATGTCCTTAAAGTTTCAGGACTATTGGCATCAAATCTGCTCTAAATTTTTTCATAGAATTTAGTTGTGAATCCATCAGGACCTAAACTTTTCTTTGTTAGTAAGTTTTTTACTACATTTTCAATTTTATTAACTGATACCGGGTTCTTCAGAATTTCTGTGCCTTCTTGATTCAACTTGGTAATTCATACATTTCTAGGAATCTGTCCATTTTTTCTGTGTTTTCCATCCTATGTAAGTAAAGATTTTTGAAGTAGGCATTGATGATCTTCTGAATTTCCACAGGCTCTGTAGTGATTTCACCATTTTCATTCTTTGTTGAATGAATTTTAGTTTTTTCTTTCTCCTTTTTGATAAGATTGGCTAGGGTTTTTTTAAATTAATTTTATGTATTCTTTAAAAGAACCAACTCTTTGATTCATTAATTCTTTGTATTAGTCTCAATTGTGTTGATTTCTGCTCTGATCTTTATAAATTCTTCCATTTTATGGATAAGGCCCAAAATCTGAATACAAATTACCTTCTACATGTCCATGGCAGGTTCAAAGGACTCCAGGGAAAAGCAATCACTGAAAGTTTTAAAGATCCATGCAAGAAACCTATCTAGCCAATGCTACAGAGAAAAGAGGGTCTTGAATCTGGAGTTTAAATTCAGTCTAGTTAAAGACTTGTGAGCTTTCCAGTGTAATTCCAGATCATGATGATTGATCATAAGGATTCTTTTCTAGGATTAAATTAGATATCATAAAATGAAGAGCAATGTTAATTCCATGATTAAGGGTAAATCCATTCATAACAAAGTATAAAAACTAAAATTCTGTAAGTCTTAAGTAATCATATAATAACATTATTTCCTGACCACATGAGAGTCAACACATCTCAGAGAAATACTAAAAATCAAGAGTCTTGGCCATTATCATTTGAAGTATCTAACAGGCAGTGAAAAACTACTAGATATTCTAAGAAACAAAAATCATAAACTCTAGTCAAAAAAAAAAAGGAGAGACCCATTTACAAAGTAGAAATAAACCCTCACCAGAAAATGAATTGACCTATGTCTTGATCTTGAAGTTCTTAGCTTCCTGAATTGAAATAAATGTCTCCTGTCTAAGTAGCCCCATCTGGTATAAAAAAAAAGAAATTAATAGAAAGAGATCTAAATTTGATTAGATGTTACAAGTAGTAGACAAGGAATTTTAAAAACTTATTATAAAATATTTATGACATACAGATTAAAAGGTGATCAGAATAAGTGAACAGATGGACAAACCCCATCCGAGAGGTAGAAGTTATATGAAAGAAAACACTGGAAAATTTAGAACTGAAAAGTATAATAAGCATTATGAAGAAATGATTCTATGTCATTAGTTATCAGGAAAATGATATCAGGAAAATGATATCAGGAAAAAGCGCAGTGCAATATCATTTAACAACTTCATGATAGCTAAAATTTAAATGCCCACCATAAGCTCCACTCCTAGTCAAAGGTTAAATTTGTCCCATAGCCCCCAAATTCCGGTTGAAGGAGACAGGCCAGCCACCATGGGTTGTGTGCTCCTTCCCATGTCCTCACCTCAATAAATCTGTTCTTTTTGTACTTTTGCTTCTCTATTGCACTAGAAAATTTAGATACCACATCAAATGTTGGGATCAATGTGCAGTAATTGAAACTTTCTGTTTTATATCATGAAAAAATAAATTTTCATAACAAAATAAGAGAATAACAATAGTTGAAACACTATGTACCATTATCTTCAAAGTAGTTACTCTTACAAAGAAGAGACAAACAGTTCTTAGTTCAAAAATTTCTTTTCAATGAAAGAAGAAAAATTAGCAGTATAAATGAAACAATTATCATTTATATTAAAATATTTTTGAAACAATAGTACAGAAAGATTTTGTCAATATTATGTTGGATTTACTTTGTCAAAGAATTTTTTTCTGTGACTATTGAGATGAGCATGTAGTTTTTATCTTCACTTCTGCTTATGTGACATATTACATTTACTGATTTGTGTATGTTGAACCATTTCTGCATTCCTGGAAGGAATTGTACTTGGTTGTGGTATCTGCCTTTTGATGATGTGCTGCATTGTGTTTTCCAGTATCTTATTAAGGATTTTGCATCTACATTTATTAGATTGTAGTTCTCTTTTATGGTTGGCTTCTTGTCTGGTCTAGTGAACAAGAGAATGTGAACTTCCAAGAATGATTGTGGAAGTACTTCTTCTTTCTTGGTTTCTTTAAAGACCATGATGAGTATTGATATTAGATCTTCCCTGAAGTTCTTGTAGAATTTGGCTATGAATTTATTAGGTGCCTGGTTTTTCTTAGCTTGTAGTGTTTTTAATATTGCTTCATTTTCACTCCCTACTAGTAGATTGTTCAAGATTTCTAAGTCTTTTTCTTTCAGTTGTGGTACTTCAGATATACCTAGAAATTAAGTTCTTCAGAGTTCTCTAATTTTGTTCCATATATGTTTGTGAAGTAGTTGCTAAAATTTCTCTGGATTTTGACAGTGTCCATTGTGTTTTCACCTCTTTCATTTCTAATTGCATTGATTTCCTTTTCTTTCCTTCTTTTGGTTAGACTTCCTTAGTGTTTGCCTATTTTGATTATTCTCTCAAAGAACCAGCTCTTTGATTCATTAATTCTTTGTATGGATTTTTAGTCTACATTTCATCAACCTCTGCTGTTTGTGACCTTTATAATTTCCTTTCTTGTACAAGCTCTGGTTTGAATTATTGTTTTTTTAAGATGTTCACATTCATCATTAGGTTATTTATTTGGACTCATTCAATTTTTCTGATGTGAATATTCACAGTATCTTAGTTACTTCCTCATTGCTGGGACAAAATACCTGACATTCCCCAGTTAAAGCAAGAAAGGTTTATTTTTGCTCACAGTTTTTAGAGGTTTCAGTCCATTGTTGACCGGTTTCAATGTGGGATACAATGTCAGAGGGGCCTGCCAGAAGAGAAACAGTACTGGTCATGGGAGGGCAAGCAGGAAGCAGAAAGCAGCAAGGCTTCCTTTCCCTTTATATTCTATCCAGGATACAGACCTATTGGTTGGTGCCACTCACACCCAGGATGGGGTTTCCCCATTATCTACACCCACAACTATGATAAAGAAATCAGTGAACTAATCCAGTCATTATGCACCCTTAATCTAGTATAACACACTCATGATCCAGTCACCTTCCAAAAGGCCCATCTATGAGTGCATGAGTCTTTGGAGAGACATCTAAATAGAAGCCAGGACCCACAGTTACAAACTGCCCTCACAGTCCTACTTTCATTGTGTCACATAAATTCTGATACGTTGTATTGGCATGATCATTTATTTTTATTTTTTTTCTTTTAAAGAGAAAAAACCAAATAAAATAAACAGAATAGAGCCAATCCAAAAAAAAAAAAAAACAGTGAACACAATATAGGACTTCGAAACAAGATAATAGGAAATCAATAATGGCTACCATAATGCCTCTTGTTATCTTCAAAGTATCTGCCTATCCTTGAGACATAATAAAGTCAAACAAAAAAAATCAATTAAAAGAAAACAATGAAGGCAATACAGAGCTTCAAAACAAGATAATAGGAAATCAGCAATGACTACCATATCTTATTATCTTCAGAAGAGCTGCCCATACCATCAGATATAATAAAACAAAACAAAACAATAAAATCAAATAAAACAGAACAAGGAAAATGATTCAGGTTCAAAACAAGGTAACAGGAAAATAACAATGGTTACTTTTTAGACATTTCCTCCCACTTTCACTTTCACAATATCTATTGTACATTTTGGAACCCACTAACTTCTTCAGTTTTTTATACAAGGGAGACAATACGATTTTCACCCATGTGAATCCAAACCATTTCACTCAAAAGCATGATCTCAAGTTGCATTCATTTACCTACAACAACCTCATGATTATCCTCCTTTATAGCTGAGTAGCTTTCCATTGCAGTATTATCATTTAATTCGTGGAAATGCCTTATTTCTTCCTTTCTCCATGAACCATTGATTATTCAAGAATGTGTTGTTTAATTTCTATGCAATTGCATCATTTCTGTGGAATTTTTTTTTGCAGTTAATTTCTAGTTTCATTGCAATGTGATCCAAGAATATATACATTAAAATTTTGACTTTGACTCTTTTTCATTTACTTAATTATGCTTTATTAGCTAATGTGTGATCCATTTTGGATAAAGTAGCATGTGGGCTGATAAAACAAATGTAGCCTGTTAAAAGGTGGAATATTCTGTATGGATCTATTAAGTCCATTTATTCAAAGGATGGGTTTAAACTGATTTTTTTTTGTACAGTTGAGTATTGAGATTCCCCCATAAATTTGTATAGATGTATATATGATCATTTATGTCCATTTGTGTTTGTTTTATCAAGTTGGGCACCCTGTGGTTTGGCTCATACATGTTTATAATTGTTATTTCTTCCTGTTAAATAGTTCCATTTACCAGTACATAAAGTCTTTCCTTATCTTTTTTGATTAGCTTTTGCTTAAATCACACTGTCTGAGAATAGGATAGCTACTCCTTGTTTTCAGGTTCACATTGCATGGAATACTATTTTCCATCCCTTGATTTTTAATTTGTGAGTTTCTTGATGTGTTGGATGTGCTTTATGTATACAGCACACCTTTGAATATTGTTTCTTGATAGATTCGGCTAATCTGTGTCTTTCCATTGATGAATTAAGTCAACTCACATTTATTGTTATAGTTGACAAGTATTAACTTATTCCCATGATTATATTATTTTTTGGTTTGCTGCTTTGGTTTCCTTCCCTTCTACTTAATTGCTAACCTTACCTGATGCATTTATTGTATTAGACACATTGGCATTATTAGCTTCATTGTCTCCTTGTAGGCTCTCTTTGAGATCTTTTTGGAGTGTTAGTTTCACTGTCACGAATTTCTTTAGGCTTTATTTATCCTGAAAATATCTTATTTTTCCATTAGTATTGAAACAATTTTGCAGTATATAACAGTTTGGGTTAGAAGGGTTTTTTGTTTTGTTTTGTTTTGTTTCATTTTGTTAGAACTTGAATAATTTCATTTTACATTTTCCTTGCTTTTAAGGTTTATGTCAAGAAGCCTGCTGTAATTCTGAAGGATTTTCCTTTATAGGTTATTCATTGGTTTTCTTAGCAGCCTTTTACATTCTGTTCTTGTTCTGTGTTTCTGAAATTTAATTATTTTGTGACACAGAATTTCTTTGTTCCCAATTATGAGTTATATGTGTTTCACTTATCTGTACATTAGTCTTTTCCATGTTTCAATGATTTTTTTATTCTATAAATAGGTTTTTTTTGTCCTTTGTTCCATCTTATAATTTTTCATTAATTTCAATTACTCTTACATTACTCTTGAGTCATCCCATAGTTGCTGATTCCATTTTTGATGTTCTTATGTTGTGTTTAAGGTATCTCTTATTATTTGATTATTGTCCAAAACCCTGACTTCTAGGTCTGACACTTGGTCTTCACATTGGTCACTTCTCTATAAATATTTTTGCTAGATTTTGTGGCTTCTTTGGTCCCACGTTATTTCAGTATGAGTTGATGTATTGTCTATGATACCTAGATGTCTTTTTAACTCATCACTGAGACAAAATACCTGATGCCCAAATTAAGGAAGGAAAGGTTTATTTTTTGCATTTCTTGGAGGTTTCAGTTCATACTTAGTTGGCTCCAAGGCAGGGTGACATGGCGGAGACATGGTTCATGCCACTGCAAACATCCAGGCACAAACTGGCAAGAGAGAGACACACCTTCTTCTGGCCGTTATATCATATGCTGGCTCCACCCCTAGGCAGGTGTAGCATTCATACCACCAATCCAAGCACTAGACAATGAACCAATCACAAATGCTAGATTTGATTAAGTCCATAATTCATAAGGCTTGGGGGCCACTGACATAAACCGTGACACTAGGCAATCCAAATACTGGCATACAGAAAAAAAAACTGATAATAACAATTATGACACTTTGGCTATAGTGGTAAACTCAACAACAATGGCATCAACTATCAACAGGACATTGACAAACCCTCAGAACCACTCAAGAGCTGCCTTTAACTAGAGCAAAGAGGTCTATGACTTTAGTGAATACACTTAGGTCACCCCGATACTGACCTACCCTAATTCAGACAAGTAATTTTTATTGGATGCAGGCAGCAGTGTAACTCAATAATAATACTGGACTAGTTAAATGTCATTTCCTTATGTCTCACCTCTTCTGAAGATTATACCTACAAATCCTCCCATCACTCTATACAGGAGATCCTTGTTTAGCTCTTACACTGTCCAAGTCTGTCTTCTCAGGGTATCTTTCATGGAATTTCTGTGGCAGAGTAACACACTAGTATTGGAGTGAAACTCTCCTTGGTGTCATCTCACCTTTTATCAGGATAGGCATTTGACTGTCACTTCTGCTGCCCCATCCTGTGTAGGAACCCAATAGCAGAGCTGTTAAGACTTTGGTAGTTTGGCCACTCTTCTCTTTCTTCTTGCACAGATCAACTGAGTCCTGGTCCTGCAGCTCGGCAGGGTGTGGGGTCCACAAAGCCTCCCTGCTTTTCCTCTTACACAGATCATGCAGGACTAAGATCATCAGTGGTATGGGGGGAGGGTGCCCCATGATCATTCTTTGTTCCTGTTTCCCATGTGGGTCATAAGAGGCCAGGTTTGGCATTAACACTGATGGACTTGAGCACATAGTTCCTCTGTGTCTGAGCCTCCCATGCAGGTCACATAGGGCTGTAGAACTTTCATACAAGGCCAAGAGGTGGATCAAGTGACAGAACAGAGCCACTTTAGACAAAATTTTCCAATTTTCTTATAAAGCAAAACACGACATAACCAGCACTTATATTCCTAGATACCTACTTGAAAGCAGTAAAAATGTAGGTTCACACAAATATGTGCATAGAAATGGTGATGGCAGAAAAAACTAAAATATCCATCAATAGGTAAGTAAAGAAACTAATTATGACCTGTTTACACAATAAACTATAACTTAGCCACATAAAAAGTATATTTATTATTGCACAGAAACATGAATGAATATGAAAAACATTATGCTATTTGCAAAAGGCCAGACACTTTAAGATCTCTTTAGTAAAAAGCGTAGCAAATTATTAGGATAATACAATCAATATCTATTGCATGCAAGGAGTAAATGTTGACTAGAGTGGGAAAAAATGTAACTGTCTAGAGTAATTAAAATAATCTATATCTTAAGCTGATATTTACATGACTGTATTCTTTTATTGAAACTCACTAAATTGTATGTATATACTACAACAAAAATTGTATCAGACAGTATCTGTAGGTTATATATTCAATTATAAAATTTTAATTCTTCAACATCAGTATGTAATATCAACTAATTCCACATAATTATACACCATGAAAAGTTATCACTGTGTACAGCCCTTCATATAATCACATGCTATAAATAATAGAAAATACATAAGACAATGAAAATAGGAAAAAAAATAAGAAATTTTCTAATTTTACAAACTATGCCTACTTGGGAAAGGGAAACTACAAGTTACTTTATTTTCCTACTCAAATTATTTTTTCTAGATTGAAATTTACATTCTAAATGGGAGTGAATTCATATGTAACCATTTTTTGGAAGATTCTTTTAGAAAGTATTCCAGTTAATAAGAAATCATAATGTATGGCATAGAATTTTATATTACATATTCTTCTTTTCCTAATATGTTATAGTTAAAAAGCAAATAATGACATATTGAAAGCACATTGAGATATAAAAATGTTATTATAAATATGTATGCTTATAAAACAAATAACCAACAATGCAATAGGATTATGTTCCTTATATAACCATCAGACCCTAGCTGTACAATAAAATCACTAAACAGATTTTGAAATACTGAAGACCAAGATTTGAGCCTTAATAATTAAAACAGAATTTTGAACTGATCTTAATGAACTGTAAACCTCAAGAGAAAAGATTGAGTCCCACCCCCCATTTTGTTCATTATTATATCTGTAAACTTTGGAAAAGTGCCAGCACATAGTGTGCTTTCAATGAATATTTGATGAGTGAAGGAATGAATGAATGATAAAGTAGTGGTTACCATTCAAGGAATCATTTTGGTTTCATACATAATGGTAACATTTCTCTATATGGTACAAAACAAACAGTGTTCAACAGTTATTTTACAAAATACTTACCAAAATAACATATTCAGTTGATCAAAAATATTTTAATATATGCTATTTTGTTTCATTTATACTACCAGTTTATTTTAGTTCATTGCAAAGGAAGCATTGTTTTATTATCTGCTTGTTTCTTTTTTGTAAGATTTATTGATTTATGCTTTATACACTGAGTAACTACTTTGAAAAAAATGATACATGGTATATCAACCGTTGTTATTCTCTTATTTTGTTTTGAAATTGTTTGATTTTTTCATAAAATAAAAATAAAGATAAAAAACCTAGAAAAATATTTATGATTTGTCTTCTTTAACTGAAAATAGTCTATTCATTAACACTGAACATTTCCCATGGTTCATGCATCATGCTCAAAGGAGGGTATATAAGTGGGAATCAGAAATGGTATTGCATTTGAAAAGCTACCAATCTTTTAGATGTTAGACTATTACCTATGCATAGGCAGTATGTGGTAAAAAAAAAATCTATCAAATAAACATCCACCCATGTACCCATTAATTCAACACTTATTTATTAAGCATTTACCAGGTATGTGCCAGTATCTACTGTGGCAAACAAGACAAATACAATATCTATCCTCTGGGGTTTACCATTTGGTGAAGGAGGATGATAATAAACAATGAGTCAAATATTTACAATTTGCAACAAGTGTCACTAAAGGAGCAATTGTAATATGATAGAGATTTTGGTTAGGTTCATGACACTATTTTATATTGTATGACACTATATTTTATACTCCTGAGAAGGAAACATTTGTAATGGGACATTAAGGATGAAAGAAGCCAGCCATACAAAGTGGTAAGGACAGCTAAGAAAATAACATACTCGAAATGTTTAAGGTGGAAAGTGTTTTGCATGTTCAAGGACCTGAGAGAACCCCATGTCTGGAACATAAATGGAAAAGTGGAAAAGTTGAAAGTAGAATAATAAGCAGAATTATAAAATTTAAATCCTGGTAAAGAATGATAGAGAGTTTGAAATTTACTCTAAGTTCAATATGAATATATTGAGTGGTTTTAGGCAAGAGTATGGTGCGATGCAATTTGAATATGTAAAAGATTTATACTTTTTCCAAATGTAGGATAGAAGGTGAACAGAAGTAGAAGCTGAAGATTAGTTAGGAAGACTTTGCAGAAATTCAGGTGAGAGATTATACAAGTAGTGCATTAGGACAGTAACAAAATTGATGCAGAAGGGTGAGCAGCCTCAAATATATCTGAAGATGTGCTCACTTCGGCAGCACATATATAAATACACTTGGAGAGAAAAAATAAGATTGATGCAAGAAGAAAGATAGATAAGGAAAAGAGAGGAATTATTAGTGACTCCCAAGCTTCTGGCTTTCAAGAACCGGAGTGAGGAGACAGCTATGCAGATTGGGAAAGTAAGTCAACTCCAACATTTAAAGTTTGGATGTAAAGAAAGCAGGGAACCCTGAATGGAAACTGAAACTCTAGAGCATGATGAATCTCAGAAGTTAAAAATCCCCCTTAAAAATGAAAGTATTTCAAGGAAGAAGTGATCAAATATGTTGAACAGTGCTTAGTGGCTACTAGAGGGTGAAAGAGCATCCCTCAGACATGGTAAAATAAAGGTTGCTGGTGATCTGAACTGAGCAATTTCAGTATAGAATTCACTGTAAAATTCAGATGGAAGCAGGCTGCAGAGTGAAGGGGAAGTGAGGCAGCTGAGATGAAAGGATTAAGGAACTGTCTCAAATTTAGTTTTGTGTTTGTTTGCTTGTTTTTGAGACAGGATCTCACTATGTAGTTCAGGCTGGCCTTGAGTTCACGATGTAGCCCATACTGGCTTTGAACTCACTGCAATCCCCCTGCTCCAGTTTCCTGAGTGCAGGGATTACAGGAGCCACTGAGGCTGGCAAAAGTTTTAAAGGATGAAAACAAAACAAAACAAAAAACTAAAGAAGAGACGGCAAAAGATATCTGTACTTTAATTGGGATGTTCTAGTATAAACAAAGAGCTTGATTCTGCAGAAGGAAAGAGTATATTAACAAAGAAGTCTAAGATAAGAACATGGAAAATGAGGATATTCTGAAAAGAATGGAATTTAAAGCAGAAAAAATGGAAGTTGCAGGAGGGCAGAAGATAAGAGTAGAGGGTTGCAGTGTAATGAAACTATACAAAGCTGTGGATAAAGAAAGTTAGAAACACCAAAGAATAATTGAGCTCTTGAGAAAGAAGCATACTTGAGAAAAGAGGATGAATCCATAGTCACTGTAATGATTTAAACAAATTCCTACAAAAGCATGTCTCAGATACTTACTTGCTATTGTAACAGTATTAAGGCATTGTAACAATATTAACAAAAGCATTTAGATCATTGAGTACTGGAATGCACTCATTATTGTGAGAGTGGGTTCTCTATACAAAAGTAAGTTAGGCCCTTCCCTTCTCTTCCCTTTTCTCCCCTCCCTTTCTCCCCTCTCTTTCCTCCCCTTCCTTCTCCCCCTCCCCTCCCTTCCTTTCTTCTTTCTCCTCTTCTTTCTCCCTTCTTCCAGTACCTTCCCATTTGCATCCTCCCCACTGATTTTCGTTCCTTCTGCCAAAGAGTGACACAATAAGAAGGCCCTTGTCAGATGCCAGCCTCTCAATCTTGGATTTTGAGTCATCAGATCTGTGACAAAATTTTATTCATTATAAATTGTTCATTCTGTGTTATTTTGTTACATTTACATTTATTTGTTACAGAATGGACTACAACAGAGACATAAGTTGGAGGATATCATACCTCTTGAGGCTAATCATGGAGAATAGAGGCACGGTAAATACATAAAACTCCAAGCCTTCAAGCTTATTTTTGAAAATGAATATTTTGGCAAAGATTTTGAATTTAAATTGTTGACAATCATAATTTTAAAACTCTTTGAATTGAAAATAATGAAAGTCTATTTAGGTGAATTTAACAGCAAAATAAAAATGAGTAGAAGGGTTCTTTACACCGCTGAGCTACATTCCCGGCCCAAGAAGGGTTTTTTTTTGTTGTTGTTTTTTGTTTTTGTTTTTAATAAAAGGGTATTGGTGTCTTGTGGAGTTCAAGAGTGCTGGCCTGGAAATGGTCAAGAGAATTGTCAATACTTTTTTATTTGTTTCTTATTTTTCTTTCTCTATTCTATTTACTTCTCCATTTTACACATTAAAACATGATAATCTGATAGTTCATACATGAATTTTTACAGGAGGTTGACTATTGCTGGACAGTGGGAGGCATCTGGAATAAATATGCCTTCTGGAAGCCAATCCCTTAGTTCAGCAGCTGGATTCATAGATGGTAATATTGTTAGGAGCTAGGCAGGCAATCTTGAAACCATGAAGACAGAGGAGGGTTTTTTTTAAATCATGAAGTAATATGATCAAATCCAACATTTACCGTAAAAGGCAAACAAGGCCACAGTATAAAGAACAGACTGTAACAGAGATAAACTGGTTTCAGAGAGGCAAGTTCAATCAGAAAACCACTAAGAGAAATGCCAAGCAAAAAATAATAACACGAACTAGGATAGCAGTAAGGTCAATTACAAGGCATAGACAGATACCCAGACCCATTTCAGTGATGCAATGGACTATATATAGATATTAGTGAAGAAATTTGTAGAAAAAGATTACACCAAGACCCTTAGCATGTGCAGTAGTATAAATTGAATTATCACTGAGATATAGAAAATAAATAAAGTACAAAGTTTGTGAGGGCAATCTCATCTGTGAACAGTGCTTAGGACTCACTGTTGTATAAACTAGAAGATGATGGTTTGTCCGATAACAACAGTTTAGCACTGCATTGGTTAGACTAAAACTAGATCACTAACGAATCTCCAGTTGAGCTGTAGACTTCTGACTCCCAAATTTCTAGAATTCACCTTACCATAGGTAAATTAATCCTGGGGCCTTTTGTAGAGTAGATCCATGGCATCTTTCTTTTCACTGGTTTTCATGGTATTGTCTTTAATGATTTCTCCCACCGTCATTCCTCTTTACTCCATCTCAGCTCTCAGACACACAACCTTTTTGCCAATCTCATTAAAGCTTGTGCTCATTTTCTCAAGTTTCCTATCAATCGGGGTAATTGCTTCCTACACAAAATTCTCTCTCTTATTAACTGGCTCATTACCTTGAGTTAAAAGTTCAGAAACTTCTTCAAACTAAAATCACTGCAGTGTCCTGAAAAAGAAAGTACTTTTGAAGATGCTGACACATTTGTAAACTGAAATATTTTTTGGATTTAATTTACTGACTTACAGTTCAAACCTTTTCTTTACCAAATTTCTATTCGCAATGGGTTTCCTCCCTCACTATAATAGTATAGTTATTGCTCTCCAAGTCAGTCATAAAAGTAGGAAAGATATAGCAGAATAGAGAACAAAATCAGCAAATGTGTTGTCACAGCTCTGTGTTGACAGAGCTAATGTGGTTTTGAAAAGAAATACCATTAAATTTCTTTTTTCCAGCTGAAATAATTATGTTAAAAAACATTTCTATTGATTATTTCTATGTTAACTAGTTTTATTTTTGCATTTCCTAGTTTTACTTCACTGATCCTAAGCATACTAAAAAACCTTTTGCTTCTTTGGATCCATGAGAAAGAACAAAAGATATGAAGTTTAAAAAAAAATTTAATGTAATAAGATAATCTGAACTCATTATATTTAATGAGCAATTTAAATTGTTCTTCAACAATTCAGGTATAGATTTCTTTGATAATTCAGGTATAGATTTTTAAAAGTATCTCTTTAGTTCAAGATGTACATCACTTTAGGTAGAAAAACTTCTAAAAAGAACTAAAATACTCCAATGCACTACCAACTGCCCTCGTTATCAGCCATTTCTTTAGCACATTCTACACTGTGGGCACCATGGCATAGAGATAGACCTTGGTTCAATCCTCAAGGATTGTACAGAGGTTAAAGAGACCATATATACTATGTATAGGAAAAACAAAATCATGACCTATTTTCAGTGAGAAATGAGTTTATGCATAGCAAAATCTTTCAGATTTCAAAATGAAAGAGCTATCACATGAATATGGAAAAATTCAAAACTTTTTTTTATGAAGGAAGGAATCCTTGTACTAGAATTTGAAGAAAATACAATATATAGATTAGCCCCCCAAAAAGTCATGGGGAAGGCCCTATAGGCAAGCACGACGATGTAAGTGATGATTTAGAGGACTTGTATTATTGCTTAAGGTATATTGCACTAATTTGCCCTGAAAATGGCCTGGAATGTCTTCCTTTGTGCTCTAGGGAAACTTAGCCTTTGTGTAATAAACCTAATTACTCTAAATCTACCAGGAGGAGAAAAGTGCTCTGTGTGGAGCGCTGATAACACCGGCCTTGAGCTCCCAGCTAAAACAGACACCAACACAGCAGCAGCAGGAGGCCACCTAGGAAGTGAGTCTTGTAGAGCAGCTAAGTCAACCAGCTGATACTATTGTTGATCTTTCCTTAAATTTTAGGAATCTGAACAAATAAATGTACAGTATTACTTTGTTACTGTATTTTTGAGTGAACTATTGACATTTTTCTTAATAGGGGTTAGATTTGTAAGATAAGCCAAGTATATCTATGAACGCCTCTTGTTTCACTTCAATTCACTTTCTCAGCTTTAAGTCTTTTGCTTAACCATAAATGTTTATCCTTATGATAATGCATTAATTCACTTTTTAAAGTTTAAAAATTTGTTCTCCTTGTTATTTCTCTTTTAACAAAGGCAAACAGGAATATCTTTTTAAAGTGGGAGGTGCAGTGAAGCTATATAATGAAGTAGAGAAAATTTTAATGTATAAAATCACATGCAAGAGACTAAAACTTCAAAATTCAGCTATATTACTTCAGTTTACCTAGCTCTTAATTTTTCTTTGCTTAATTTCTCTACTTAAAAATATGATGTCACTTGTGGGAGGATTTTTTAATTGAGAAAAATTAATTACTATTGTTTCATAAACTTCATATGCCAATTTCTAGAGGCCACAATCCACTTGGCGGATAATTATTTTTAAATAACTAACAAAGTGTTTCTCCATCTGATGTTTTTCCTAAAACATGTAATGCAAACCAAAGAGTAAAATGAAACAAAAAATTATTATACTTGTCTTCAACTAACCTACAACCTCTCCTCTTTAACTGGTTTGACATTTCAATGAGAAATTTCACTTAAAAAACTTTTTTCCTGAATCTAAGCAGCAAGTATTTTAACTCACTATAAAATGTTTGCTAATATTTCACTAATATCAACTATTTGGAATTAATCAGATTAAGAATTTAAAACTTTTCCTACCATTTTCTATTTTTTATGGGTACTGGTTTATTTCAGGACTAACTTGATTTCTCTCTCATGGTCCCTTATATTCTCTATTAATGGGTATGATGTTACTTTGTCATTTTCATACCAAACTGATTATCTGGTTGACTTAGGAAACACAGATAACCTATCTGTACCAAATTTTTACCAACATTATTCTGTAAATAATAAACAAGCAAGAATCCCACTAGTGTGCATCTTCTTACTAGTAACTGCAGACTTTATGAAAATAAAATGGTTTGGTTTTGCCACCAAACTACAATGCCTGTCAGATGTCTGAAATGTAATAATTGTTTTTAATAGCTTCCCTGAGCTAATAAACTACACACATTTACGATCTATAGTTTGATAATTTTTATGTGTATCAACTTGGCAAACTATCACCAAAATCAAGATAATAAGCATTCATCACTTTCAAAAGTGTCTTTATGCTACTTTGTTTTCCTGTTCTCGTATAACCACTGATTTTATTTTCTATCTCTACAGATTAGTTTGAATTTTCTAGAATTTTATGTAAGTAAAATGATATAGTATGTATTGTTTTCTGTCTGGATTGTTTCACTCAGGTGGACTGTTCCAAGATTTATTTATGATGTGTGAACTAACATTTCTTTTTATTGCTGACTACTATCAAATTGCATGCCTATAGTAATTTATCTGCTTACCTATTGATAAACATTTGAGTCACTCCCAGTTTGGAGCTATAGCAGATTAAAGTTTTGCAAATGTTTATGTATAAATCTTAAATCTTTTGTAGACATACTTCTATTTTTCTTGGCTTAATATTTAGGGGTGAGGAAGGCTGGATCAGATGGTAAGCATATGTTTGACTTTTTTTTCACTAAAATTACTTATGTCATTTGACTTTTTCTTTATTTATTTTAACAAGGAAAAAAACACAGAATTTCAAAACTTGAGGTCACAAGTTTGATTTCGGGTACACTCCAGAAACATTTCAAAACAACATAATAGGAGGTTAACAATGTTTAGTACAATGCAAATTGTTATCTTGAAATTAGTTACTCAAAGCACAAGACCTTTTAAGAGACTGCCACACTGTTTTCTGAACTGATTGTACCATTTAACATTTTAATCTGCATTTATGTAAGCTCCCCTGCTTCCTTTCCATCCTAGGCAACATTTGGTAAGGTCAGTCATTGGGATAGTTATGTAGTGGTATCTCATACTGGTTGTGCTTTTCTTCACTAATGAAGCTGAGTACTTTTCATGCCCTTTATGCCAGCTGTCAATCACATCTTAGGCGGTGAAGACCATTAGTGTGAAAAGGAATTTGATTATGTTCTGATTACTGAGTCTTTTTTAGTTCTTTATATAAAGTTAGGTATAAGTTCTTTCTGAGATATATGATTTCAGGTATTTTCTCCCACTCAGTGGCTTCACACCCTTCACAGTATCTTTCAAAGAGCAGAGGTCTTACATTTTAATGAAGTCCAAAGTACAACTGTTTCTCTTACAAATCATGCTTGGTTTCATATCTAAAGATATATTTATCTGACCCAAGATTACACAGTTTTATATTTTCTTCTAGAAGGTTTATACCTTTAGGATTTTTATGTAAATCATTGCCCATTTTGAGTATTTCTTTTGTATGGCATGAAGCATGAACTAAACTTTGGGTTTTCTTTTTGGCATATAGAGGTCCTATTGTTTTGGCATATGGGTTTTTTTTTTATTAAAAATACAATTCTTTCTCCATTAAATTGCCTTTGAATCTTTGTGGGGAAATGTAGACGTATTTCTGAACTTTCTGTCTTGTTCCATTGATTCATTTATTTTTGTGCCAGTACACTATCTTTATTAATGTGACTATATACTAAATTTTAAAACATTCAGCTTTGTTCTGCTTTTACAAAATTGTTTTGCTATTGTATTTTCTTCATATTTATATATGAACTTTTGAGTCAGCTTGTCAATTTCTAAAAGCCTCATGCTGGGAATTTGGTATCTCCTTTACTCTTTAAGTTACTTTGAGGAGAAAAGACATTTTAGCAATATTGAGGATTCTGACCCATAGCTCAGCACCTGTTTAAGGAGTAAAAAGAATTGTTAGTAACTTGGTTTGGGAATAAGTTTTCAAAGCATCTAGATAACTTGTAAATATCATTTTATTGCCATATTTTAATAGTGAATTTTAATCTGCCTTTTCTTAAAAATTTTTCATTTTAATTATCTTACAATAAAATTTGTGAAAAGATCTCAGTCAACTTTAGGAGCTGTATAATGGTTATACTTTGGCATGTAAAACCCTATAATTTCAGAGCTTATATGAGAATTTTATAGCATGTTCTACTATTAGGAAAAGATAAAAATGATGAGTCAATAACAAACTATTAGACATGAAGTAACAGATACAGATTTAATTTAAAAAGTATAAATTAGCTTCCTGCATTCAAGAAAATTTTATTTTCCCAGGCTCTCTATTCATGTCTGCAATTTTTTAACTTTTCAAAGCAATTTTTTCTTATTCATACAACTTTTTAAGGTAGGAATGGTAAGTCTTTATCACCTAACAGCTGAGGAAACAGGAAAGCAAGTAACTTACAGTTACAGTAGAAGCTAGTGAAAACTGCTTCCAGGTCACCTGGGTTTCTTCTGAGCTTTCACTAGGCACTGTTGCATAAAAACAAAACAAACAAACAATTATTCTATAAAAAATAGTATATTAAGTGTTCCAAATTCTCAGAAGCATCAGAGACATAGATTTGAAGACTACCCAACTCACATTTGATAAGTGCCATAGGGAAACCCCTATTGCCTACATATTTGGCCAATAAAGCAAATTTTGGACAATCAGAGCCTACAACCCTAAAAGACCCACTCTTCCATTGTCTCCCTCAATAGACCAAAAGATTCCCTGTAGTGTTTGTTTTATGGTTTCACTTTCTTCCAAACACACATTCCAATCAAGAGAATACGGTTAGCAGAGTCTAGGTCATTCACCCCAGCCTGTATCCACAATGCAAGAACTCGCCAAGCATAAAAAATGGTATCCAAAAGCAACAGAGTAGGCTTAACACAGCAAAGAACATATCACAAAGCTTTCTCTAAGTGAATGTGAGTCACAGAATTACTGTGGTTTGTGAGCTGAAAGGGATCTTTGAAAAGCCAGTGTTTTTTAAATTTTAGGTCATGACTCATTAGAGAGCCATAAAATTTATACAGTGTGTTTCACCATTGTAAAAAACAAGAACAAAATCGAAAACACTATGACGTACTTTACTTAGTAAATGCAAAGATTATTTGATAAAATTTTGTCATCATATACATACATGAGTTTATAAATATGTATATATATAGTATGCTTCATTTATTTTTGTGCCAGTACACTATCTTTATTAATGTGACTATATACTAAACTATATTCTCCTAATGAGAAGTGTATTTCTTACTTGAATCATGGAAAAAATGATAATAAATACAGTGAAAAACACAAGTCAAATAAAACCTCTGGATTTTATGTTTGATGGAGGAAAAAAATAAAACTCAAAGAAATCAAATACTTTGCTCTGGTAGTTAATCTAAAATTAGAATCAAGACACAGAAAATCAGCTTTATACTTCAATATAAGGGCATAATCTACTTTCATTTCCTTTTTAAAATTATTTCTATCTTAGCTCAGTTATGAGTATTGAATATATTTCATAGTATATCACAAAAACATTGTAGATTTTATAACTGTATTGAAGGCAGGCATTAATTAATTGATTTTTATCATTTGCTGTAGTTAATGTGCATCTTAGAATTATTCTGTATTTCAACTCTGGAAAGATAGTTAACCTATATGTTGTTTTAAAGATTTTCAATGTCAATAGATACATTAAGAACTTCAGTAGAGACACTGGAATACAGGAACAAATGTAACTTTTTAAAATGTCTATTTTTAATAGACAAAAGGAGTTTTAAAATTATAATCTCCCTTACTAAAAGAAAATATATCAATAACAATATTTTTCATGATAGTTTTCCAATCTATCTTTATCAGAACATTGTTTTTGAAATATCATTAATACATTTTTCAAAGGAAGATTCTATAATTTGAAATAAAATATGAGTTGGATGTGGTAGGGCATACCTGTAATCCCAGCTATGGAAGAGGCTGAGGTAGAGTAATTGCAAGTTCAAGACCTAACTGAGGAACTTAGCAAGACTGTCTCAAAATAAAAATAAAAAGATAAAATAAAATAAAACACAGGAATGTGGCTCAGTGGTAAAGCCCTTAACTAGCATAACTGGGACCCTGGGCTCAATTACCAGTATTGAAAAAATAAGTGAGTAAATAAATACATTATGGGAAAGAAAAAGCTTTTTTTAAAGTTTTCTATGTTTCCAAATAATGATGTTCTACATATTAAAATTTTGAAAAATAGAATAAAGCATTTAAGCTTCAGGGTATTTTTATATTCATAGACAAGTATTATAGTAATAACAGGTTAGTATTTTAAAAATAACACAGATTTTATGTTTCCAGACTTCATGAATGGTCAGATAAGTATCCAATGATTTTTTTTCAACTTGGAATATAACTCTATAGTCACTAATAAGAATGATCAAGTCTTTTTGCACTGTTAATGCATACCATATGTTTTATAAACATAAATTAAGTATTAATACTTTTATTTTGCAAAAGTAAAACCTAGCTTTTAAGACTTTTACTGATAAAGAGGGCCAAACTAACGTAGGTAATTCCAAAAAAAAAAAAAAATCAGTGACCAAGATAAATAATAAATGCTTTTTAATATATAATTCTAAGAATTCTGATTTCTATTATTTAGGCTTATCTCTCACTATGAAGCTCAGGTTTGCTTTGAACTCACTATATAACCAAGCCTGGCCTCAAACTTGCAGTGATCCTCCTGCCTCAGCCTGCTGAGTGCTGGTATTATAGGCATATACCACCATGTCCAGCTAGACTTCTCTCTTCCGAAATGAGGTACACTTTTGCAGGGTGCACCAAGAACCTACTGGTGCACTAAGTGCTACAATGCAAATTATGATGTAGATTTTAAAATTTTGCTTTCATTGCTGATTAATATTTTCTGGACTCTTACTGAGAATACAACATACTTGTGATTATAATATATTCATCTTTCTCATCATCTATAGGGTTTTTTTTCCCCCATAAAGAACATAATAAAGAAAACATGGCAGTATTTTCTTAGCAGTAGACTGTGGTTCCTTGACATAGGAAGCTCTTAGTGACACACCACATGTTCATGGTGGAGTGTAAAGAAGTACGGAATTACAGCAGGCAAAGAATGAGGATGAGAAACTCAGTTAGAATGAGGAGGAGAAATCAGTGCAGTTATTGGAAATATTTCTTTCTGCCAGACTGGATTGTCCAGCTTCAGTCATGATTTGGTATTTTATTCTAATATCTCCTTTCCCCAAGAGTGATTTTAAATTTCAATCAAAGAATTTTTTAAAAATGAGTTATTTACAGTAAATAAACCTGATACTATTGGCAGGGGGACAATGATATTTTCCTGAGCATAGGAAATGCTTGTTGAATATGGTACCAAAGTCTGATCCTGCCATGAATCCTTTTTGCTGGCAAGTAAAACAGTTATTTCACTGTTATATGTCATTACCATTCTTCTGCTACCTTAATATTCAGAAAGTTTTCTGTAACATTACTAATTAGATTTGAGGAAGGTAGTTATAAATGTCCATGTATACTGTGCTCTATGGCTAATTGCTTTGTTCAGATAAGAGAACTCAATATGAGTGTTTCTCATAATATATTGATCTGTGTTCTACTTGAATTCATTCAAACCAAAAATCTGTCCAGTTTCAGTATCTTGAGCTGCTTTTCAAGAAAGTAAGAAGTCAAAAAACAAAGATATAGAGTTTTTTTTCCTCAGTTGAAAAATGACTGCCTATTCTTACATTCATTTTAATTTTTCTCCTATAATTTGCTTAAGGTAGTTACTATACCAATCAGAATGACTAGTCAAGAAATAGCAGGAAGTTACCGAGTATTTCATAAAAACAGAATCCCTTTATAAGTCTCATTAATAGCTTTGTAAACTGTAGTATCTACAATCGATAAGGATGCAGTGTATATCCACATGTGCTACAAGTGACATAAACTGCTATTGTCATTTTGAAAAGATCATTTGACAATATACATCCAAAACTTCAATATGTCTGATTCTTCGATCCAAGAATTTGACTTTTAGGAATTAGCATAATGCAAAATATAATTTTAAAAAAATAGAGAAATGTGTAAATTGGAGTTTATCACAGGCTTATTTGTAATATAGAAAAAAGGGGACAACATACACAGTGATGAGATTGATTAATGAAATGGTGGGATATTCATGTAATAGATTATCACATAACGATGAAGAAGTCCATTGTAATTGGTGTATCCAGGTTAAAAAAAAAATTGTTAACAGTTGTTAATCTCTCACTGGTGTGTCTCCAGACTTTCATCTTCATTATTTCTTTCCTTATTTTTCAAATTCCCTTCAATAAATCTTTCATTTTACAAAGGTCTTAAAAATTTGCTAGTAGTGGGGAGGAAAATACCATTCAGTACAAAAGAAATTTAATGCTCTCTTTTGTATGATTGTAACTTCCTAATACTTTCACCTCTATTTGTCTCCCATGTATATTAAACTATGCAAAGAATCAAAAGAGGTGTGTCATTCAAACTATCCTTTCTTCCCAAGCAATATTCCCCTGGGAAGATCACCACATTCTCATTCTACTAGGTGCTTCCATAATAAGCTGTCTTCCCAATTTGTTCTTTTGCAGTTCATATGTCCCTGTGTCTTTGATGTGTCTCTTCACTGCGCAGAGGGACACATCTTTCAACAATCTTCTTTCACCTCTCAGTCTTCCTCTGATTAAGAGAGCATGCATAATGCGTTGGTCTTGAGACAATTACACAAATCAAGCTTTATTCGTATTTATAAATGATCAAAAAATTTTCATTGAAACAATTTCTATACAGTGTCAACCAGCCAGCAACTCCACAGTCTTAACACAGTTCACTCAGGACGCCTTGCCTGTTGAATTTCTCAAGCTCTGGCAGGCTTGGTACCACTTCAGGACCTAATGATGTCTGCCTGTCTTTGGATAGCCCTGTGCCACTTTTCTGAGCAGAGGCCAGCAATCACATTTCCAGAGAGCTACAACTAACGCTCCATTATGGAGGGCTTGAGGTCACCTGTGCAGGCTTTAAACGCGTTTTGCGAGTAACTTCGGGGCAGGCTTTCTGCTGGTCATTGCTAGAGTTCTCAAGGACATCTGTTGCAGGCCTTCTCTCTCTAAAGCGACGTTCTTCAATAGCTTCCATTGGGTTTCTTGGCTCTCTCCTGTCCTCATTTTCTCTCTTTTGCCCAACGGTAACAAAGGCATTAGCCATTTTGGCCCGTGAATTAAATCAGCACTAGCAGCCTGACTTCTTTTCTTCATGAGCCAATGAAAGCATGTGAGTTGGGTCTTTCTCTTTGTAAAATTCCTGTGCTGCAAGACACTTTAGAGGAAATCCAGTTAGGAGGAATCTACGCAGGCGTGACGAAGTACAGTGGGGGATCAAGTAGAGGTCGCTGGCTTCGTGGCACAGCATTACAAAACCGTGGAAAGACGAAGACGTGAGAAAACTTAATCGTAGAAAGAAACCAAACCTCAACAAACTCGTAGGCGCAAGCGCGTTGCTCAAAGCTCCGGCTCCCCAGGCCGCACCAGGGCGCCTGCGCAGAGTCCGGGCAAGATGGGGAGCAGAAGAAGCTCTGAGCCCCGGCTCCCCCGCCCCCGCTACCCTTCGGCTGCGGGCCCCACCCCCTCCAGCTGCTAGCCTTCCCAAACAACCCGGTGCTCCGCCACTGCTCTCCGTTCATTGGCTCTTACCCTTTTCCGTTTCCGCCCAGCCCTCCACATTCCACCAATCGGACCCTATG
The DNA here is from genome assembly GCA_004027455.1 of Hydrochoerus hydrochaeris. Lineage (NCBI taxonomy): Eukaryota > Metazoa > Chordata > Mammalia > Rodentia > Hydrochaeridae > Hydrochoerus > Hydrochoerus hydrochaeris. Next base: position 115,609 of record PVLA01001370.1, on the reverse strand, counting down.
TTCGGGTAAGGGTCCACCCCCGAGACTGTGGCTTCGGCTCCTCTGCCTCCTGCGGCTGCTGCCTCCGCTGCTGCCTCCTCCTTCCCCACCTCCTCCGTCAGGGGAGCGTCTGCGGGGGCCTGAGGGGCGGCGGCGGCGGCGGCAGCGGCAGCGGCAGCGGCAGCAGCGGCTGCAAAATGGAGCCGGAGGCCGGTGGCCGGAATGCTGCTCGCGAACAGGGGGCTGGGCCCCCGAGCCCTCTGCAGCCCCGGGAACAGGAGCGGAAGCTGGAGCAGGAGAAGCTCTCCGGGGTAGTGAAGAGCGTCCACCGGCGGCTCCGCAAGAAGTACCGAGAAGGTAAACAGCGAGCTGGGCGGGGGGAGGGGCGTCGCGTTCCCCGTCCCTGTCACCACCCCCCCCCCGCCTCCATTGAAATCTGAGGGAGCTGCACGTCAGGCGCAGCCGAAGCCTGGGCCGTCGCTCGCGCTTCCCCGCCCCCTTTGCCGCGAGGGCCTGCGGCGGAGTTCGGGCCTGAGGAGGAGCCGAGTCCTCCCTCTCCGATCCCCTGTCCCCAGTCCGGGTGCTGAGAGTGTTGTCACCACTCACACACCCTCTTTCCGAGAAGGCAGGGGTCGCTCAGTGCAGGAGACGCGAAGATAAAAGGCAAAGACAGGTAAAATCCACTGGTGAAAGACGGATGGAGAGAAGCTGAGTTTCCCCTGGCTCCCTGGCGCAGGACCAGGCTGTTGTTGCGTTCGCTTGCCGTCAGATCCTCTTTCTAATAACCTCATCCTAACAGCCGTTCCCAGAAGCTTCCTCGCATCGGCTTCCAGGGCTGCTAAATCAGCAGACCTTTTAGTTGACTGCACTTCACTGTTAAAGGGAATTGGGCTGCAGTCAGGCCCCCACACCCATTCTTCAAATCCTTGATCTTTGCATTTTAGGTGGCGAGCTGGGGCAGGTCTTTAAAAAGCTGCTTGGTTTTGTAGCCTACTAAAGACAGGTGCTGAGCAAGTCGACCTTCATGGAAGCCTTCTCCATGGAAGATATTAAGAGAGTGAAACAAGAAGCCTTAGTAGCATTGTCTTATCCTGAGTGTTTGTAGTAGGAATCTTCAGTTATCCTCCGTGCTTTTAAATACAGGTTTTTGTAGAGCTGTTTTATGAGATTTTGACGGTGAAAATTCTCAGAATATTCACATTCAGGAGAAAGTTTCCTTAAGTATCAGAATGGGGTAATTTTCAGCTGGCTCTCGGTTTTACTTAATTGCAAACTAAAAAATCGGTACCCCTTTATCTTTAGTTAATAATTTAAGTTAGAAATAAAATTACAACAGCGAAAGAACAAGAACATTTGAGATCATGTTACTCTTCCCTTATATACACTTTTCAGTTACTGTAGAAAGTTAAAACTAAGTGTCTTTGTTCCTTTGAATGTAGTTGATATGTTTTCTTTCCTTGGCAACTCAACCCTAGTTTTTAATAGAGTCTACTTAATCAGGTCTAGGGATGCCTTATAGTTATTAGTTAATAGGTGCCAGTAGAGACTTACCAAGCATAGATAAGATGTTGAAATATGATTTTAAGAATGCTTTAAATCCCAACCACAATTTATTCAATAAAATGAGTAGTTACCATAGCAGCAATTGCATCATTCTTGATATTCAGAGAATGCACTTACATAATGGCATTCACTGTAGTTTTTTGTGTTATTTGCAGAAGAAAGGAACTAAATGGACATTTTCCTGTAGTTAATCATGCTATTTTGTTTAAGTGTAAGTGCATATCTTTAAAGAAAACTAGCATATAATTCAGTGTCTGTTTTTTAATTTTTATAATAATTTTATTATTCATAATTCATTTATTCATAAGTGAATAAGTTCCACTTAAATTAACACGGTACTAATGTGCCATCATCTCAAGTGCTGTTTATGCATGTTTAGTTCCTACATGTTGAAACATGTCTTTCAGTCCAAATATTAGCCACAGGAACAGTTGTTTATAATGAGAATTGGTAGTTGGACGTTACCAGAGCTAAAATAAATACATGCAGTTTATAAGTGAATAATCTAGTGTGCTCTTGGGCAGGTAAAGTCCTGGCAGCCTAAACATTTGAATCAGATTGTTCTTTAGGCATTTTAATGCCCTGAATTCCATCAGTGCTCTAGATTTCTCTAGGCTTTACTCCTGGGATACACAAAGCCCCATCAGTGGGCTAGTACAATAAATAATCATAATGAGCACACTCTTATTTTCTGACATTGGGAAAATCTTAGTTATAAAAAACCGTCCATGAAAAAGCCTGATTGTATATATATATAGTCCCAAAGAAATAATTTTTAGTGTTCTACTTTGTGCATTTGGTATTGAAATACTGATGATCCCCAGTCTGTAACCATATTTTACAAGTTCACTTGCAAATCGTAAGTAATAAGTCAGTCTGCAAAAGCCTGTTTAATCAGTAACATACCTAAACTGTTGTACCAATGGAAACTATATTATAATATTTTATAACAATCTTCTTACCTGAAAATGCAGTGAAAATTGCACCTTAGAATTTTGGTATGTAAGACTAAAAATATCTTTAGCATCTCTTATCAGTTCTCAAATGTGGCTGATCAATGTAGTCATTTGTGTGTCTCAGAATATTCCTGCACATTGTCTATAATTTCAGAATCCCTGTCATTAGGTTCTGTAAATTTATCAGCCAGATTTTGGGCTAGTGATGTAAACTAATTCCCTTTTACAGATGAGTAAACTAAGTCTTGAATATATTAAAATAACTTGCTTGAAGCTTGGGTAGTTCATCATTAGCACTATACATACTTTATGGGGCTGATAGATTTTCCTTCCCATTTTCAAACTTAACGTTGGTGATTTTGAATGCTAGGATGCAAGGGGAAATAGCTCTAGAATTTGGATTAGAGATGAGTATATACATTGATGGGAATGGTTGATCCATAAGATGGACATGATTAGCTTAGTTGTGGCTATGTGAGGTACAAATTTTTCAGACTGAGATAGTAGGGAAAGTAAGAAATTGAGGCAGAAGGAAGATGGCAAAGCAGTCACTGAATAGTGAATTTGAGTGAGGACCGGGATTGAAGAATAAGATTTTCCCTTCCCTTATCCCTAGTTTTAGAATTGAAAATGAAGCAGAAAGAAGAGTGAAAATGAGTTTGTTTGTTTTTTTTTCTCTTGCTACAGGAAAGATTTCACTGTTTCAATCTGTGTTGATGGTGAGGAACAGTGAATAGGGTTATAAACTAGTGTGTAGATTTAATGTATAGTTTTTTTTTATCATTCTGTCCTTATATTTTGCTGCTTGTTCTGTGTCACAGGATAAAGATTCCGTGCCAATTTATGCCAGTTTGTATAAAGTGAAAGCAAAAATTGAGAGTATAGGTCAGTGTTTAATGCAATATTGCATCATCTCAAGTACTTACTAAAAGAAGATGCTAGAGAAATGCCTAACAATGGTGATGAGAAAAGGAGTATTCTGGAGTCAGCCATTTGAAGACCTTCTTTTAGATTGAGTTTCTATAAGTGGAATGATTTTGTACTTTATGTATTCTGTCTTTGCTAAGCATAATTTTAAAATTTTATGTCCTCACAAACCAAACTTATTTTAAATATGTCCTAAGAATTATAGACAGCTTATTAAGAAGAAACAACAACTGGTTTTATTTTCCAAACAGAGATTTCATTGTTTGTGTCTGATAAGTACATGTCAAATTGAGAACTGAATTAGAGGCATTTGTATTTTGAGTTGTCTTTATATGATTTTTTTCATAATCTGATTCATTAAAACTCCTTTTTTTTGTCAGATATAAAAGATGTAATGTAAAAATTCCAAGAAAGTATAAATGGGTACAGTTCTCGGGAATAAAAGTGTACTCTCCATTTTATTTAATTTTGATTTTTTTACTTGTATTTTGTATATTTCTTTACTTTAGAACATTTCACCAATTTATTTAGTCTCTAAATTTATTTATTTTACATAACAAAACAGAATAAAACAATTTATCTTGTAAATCAGTCAAAAGAAATAAAAATGTATACTCAACTGTTAACAGTAATGTTTTCAAAGTTAAAGAGTTATGGGTAATTTTTTGACACCATTAGTAATAATGATAATACTATAAAGATAAAACAGTTTATTGATACAGAAACAGAAAAGACAGGATAGGGTGTTTCTGAAAACTAGGTTCAGGAAAAAAAAATTTCACAAAGTTTACCAGTTGTGAACAAGATTTTAGTGTCAGGGATTAAATGGCCTAGTTTCAATAATTAATACTTATTGATTACTCAAATTCATCTTCATAGTTTAAGACAAAAGGTGATCTAGGATAAGCTGAAAGTACATATTTGTTTAGGATAAGCTAAAAGTATCTATTTGTGAATCATTATTCTGTAAGAAACATAAAACAAGGTAATTGTGAGAAGGGGAAAAATCCTGTGAACTAGAGACTTGGTAGCTACTGTTAATATCCAATTGTCTTGTGAAGTGCTGTGTTGCTTATATTGTTCTGTTCTGATCTGCTTAGATCTGTCCTCTTTTGTTTTATTCTTTAAAAGAAAGAAAGAAAGAAAAAAAGAATAAGTTTTGAACTGAAGCCAAAATGTTTAAAATGAGTAAATGGATGTAATGTGGGTGTTTTTTTCTGAAATAAAATTTTGAAACTGTTTTAAAAATTAGGATAACAGACTGGTTTTATTTGAACAGCCTGAGTTTTCTTCCCATTTGTGTCCATTCAGCATAGCTGCTTTGATATACTGTGTGACTCTGTGAAGGTTTCAGAAGGTTCTCTTTGTTTCACTGTTTTTCAAGTGAGATTTTGCTGTTTTATTTTTGTACTTTTCCAAGTTGCATGCATTCTGATACAGAATCAGATACCATTTATGATAGAATCTTTGCCTGCTCAGTAAAATAAATAAGGTGAAGACACCACAGAAAGTCTAGCTAACTTTGTCCTGGGGAAATTTTAACTGCCATTCCAACAATAGGGAAAAAAGGCTGAGTAATCAGAAACACTAAAAGATAAAGAAATGTTGATGTAGTCAGTTCAGTGAAGGGCACGTAGTAGATGTGCAATGTATGTTAGCTATTTGCTTTTGTTATCTTTAAGCATCTTTACAGTATATTTTAGAAGTCTTTATGTTTCAGAAGATAATACTAAAAACCAGAAGTGTTGCTACAAATCCTTTGTTTTAGCCAAGATTCCATATCATTTTTAGAACATTTATAACACCAGCATCTATATATCTAAAAAGCTTCATAGAGTATGCACTGGACAAACAGTTTGAGCAACACTGAGCTAAAGTACTATAAATTGCAGTAGAAGGGATCTATATATAGTAAAGGAGACTGATTAGGATGTTTTTATACTAAAGTGATCTAGAGTTGATAATATGTACATAGCAATAGTATTCATGAAAGTAGAGAAAGACAAAGTAAACAGTTTTGGTGAAAGTAAAGAGAAAGAGACAAAGATAGGGCCAAGATTTCTTGACTGTAAAATATAAATAGTAGCCATTAGAATCCAGTTTGGGGATACCTTGTTTAAATAGGGATGGGGTTAGTTAGAACAAGGTAGGCAGTAAGTTGGCTTGTTAGAGGGACAGAGGCATGGTTTAGTTTGGAATGTTTCCTTTGGAAGTTAAGAATTGGAAACCCTCTGCATGGAGATTAAGTTTTGAGATTAGATGAACTGTTCAGCATAATGATATATGTAATGACAGATCCTTGTAAGATACTAGTAATTAGCGGTTGAAAAGCAAAAGTGGAGTCTTCACAGAGCGCAAGGCATACTACCAAGGAACTGAGCTGCTACTGTATTTGGTGTTAACAGTAGAATTATACCAAGTGCTATTTACACTTCAATTAGAGTAAAGATGCTCAAAGTGACATCCTAAAGTCTTAAGAAAAGGCAAAATGTATGTTTGTTACAACACTGTAAAAACATAGTGGTTTGCTTTGATTGTAAAGATTCCCAGTCTCTGTTGGCTTAAATGCAATATTATTTTGTATGTTATATTTCTATAGTGCTTTAAATATGTCTTACTTTTAGTTTCAGAATCTTATGAAAAATTTTTTAAATGTTGATTTCTAGGCTCCCTAAAACCAATCTAATGGATTCATGATAAGAGCCTAAGAATCTACATATTTAATAATTTCATGTGATTCTAATGCAGGTGACTGTTGAACCACTTCTTGAGAAACCTGTAACTAAGATTTTCATTAGAAAAACAAGGCACTTTGGTGCTAAAGAATGTGTCCTGAGAGCTCTAATTGTATTTTGTATTCATTCCTTACTCATGGGGGCTGGAGATTTAGCTCAGTGGCATAAGTGCCTGCATGGCAAGCGCGAGGTTGTGAGTTCAATCTCTGGTACAAGAAAAAAAAAATTCTTTGCTCATGTGCCTATGAATTACTTCATTTCTGTAATAAAAGTATTGTATATATAGAAATAAAACATCAGTTGGGATAACTAAGTTCATGATTTTTCAAAACCGAACATTCTTGCTGCACAATTGTAATTTATGTATTTATATTAGGACATGTTTATAGCCTAATGATCACATTTCTCGTGGGGTGTTGACACATGTACATAGCTCCGCATGATTCTTTTTTCATCTTTTTCATCTCCCATACCTCCCCTCTTCCTTCATCTCTTGATCCCCTTCTCATTTGAGAAAGATCTGTTTCCCTACTGCCTGTCTCTTTTAATTTGTTCTTTATTCCTATTTTGGGTTTCTCACATAAGAAAAAACCATGTAATATTTAAGTTTATGTGTCTGGTTTATTTCACTTAACATTATGGTCTCGAGGTGCATGCGTTTTCCTATAAATGACTTTAAGTTTATTCTTTATGAGTAGTAGTACTCCATAATGCACCATATTCTCATAGTTACCTTTAAGTGTTTCCTTTGGTATTTATGATACATATATTTGTGTTTCCATTTGTTACCATTTCTATAGTGGAAATAGTATACCTATATTATTATCTAAATAATTGGGGCAAATTCATTATATTAATCCTGTCATAACTTTCTCTCCTTGAATTGTGTTTGTCAACGTAGAGAAATCTGCATGGACAAACATGATCTGTTATAGATCTAAAGATTGTTTACCATATCTAGCTAAAATAAATTCAAATAGGTCCATTCAGCTTTGTATTAATCACTTTCCCATCATTGAGACAAAATACTTGATACCTGCAATTTAAAGAGGAGAGGTTTACTTTCACTCATGGTATCAGTGAGTAGTTGTCTGGCTGTAAGACTGACTCTAAGACAGAAACCGCCTGGTGGAGGACAGCTTCTCAGCTTGTTGCAGTCAAGAAGCAGAGACAGAGGAAACGAGCCTAAAAAAGAATGCACCCTTCCGGGATTAGTCCACTGATGCATTCATGATCCACTCACCTTACCAAGGTTCTACCTGTGAACTCATAAGAATTTTTAGGGAACATTTTAGATCTAAATCATAACAAGCTTTGTTTATATAGTGTTAGCAAGAGCAATTTCATATATTGTTCACATTTTAATAATTAACTGATGGATTAAAACTTCCCTGTTTTATTATCAGTTTGTACATTTGAAGCTTTTTATTATCCCTTGGTAATTATCAAAAGCAGTAGATCCTATCCTTCATCAAGTAGCATAACAGTAGAGGTGTTACTTGTTGCTATCCTGTCTTTCAGGGTAGCATAGGAAATTGAATGACTCCTGGGCAGCATTCTTATCTCTATCCCAGATTCACATGAATTTTCTAAAATGTTCATCTCATTGTAAAATGAGAAGAAACATCAAAAAGAAAGAGAAACTAGGATGGGGGAATAGAGAAAAGAAGGAAGGGAAAAGCAAAAAAAATATATATACATGGTAAAGATAGTTATACTACTAATTTCTCTTAGTTCATTGAAAAGAAAGGTTTGTGCTAGTATTGTTTGGACAATTAAATGCCAATATCTTGTATTCTGAGTAACTAACTTAAAGAAAACAATACACAATATATTAACCATTGTTTCCTTCTTAACTTGTTTTGAAATTGATTTTCTTTTTCTTTAAAAAATCCAAAAAAATTGTTCATCTTTAAATTAGATGTAGTGATATCTTGGAAGTTAATAGCTCAATATTTTTTAGTGATTTAAATTTCAGATTAATAAGAGATGAATTGGAATTGTATTCTATGTCTGTCCAGCTCCCAAATTCCCATTTTTTTCCCCTCTACATTTATGTTACAGAAATTGTCTTAAGTACTTTTCTTTCTGCAACACTCTACTATGAGAATTTCCCAACATTCAGAAAAGTTCAAAGAATGCAACACACAGGTACTTCACCTGTACTTGTTGTAGTTGCTTCATCATTCATATATCTCTCCATCCTTCTGTATACCCACAAACTTATCTAATTTTTTAAAATTTTGTCTAATATCTGAGAGCCATGGGTCTCAAATGTACTAGTTTACAGTGCTTTACATGTAGCTATACTAATATTTGTGGCAAAGGTTGTTCAGAGTAAATGGCCAATATGGCCTATAATAACCTTTAAAGGAACATCTGAGTATCCCTAACTAGAGTTCCCAAAGGCTGCTCATTAAACCCTTTTGTTTGAAAATTCAGTATTGCTCTAAGTTATATGTGTAGTATACACACATCTATATAATTAATTTTCACAAAAGACTAAGAGATGTTGATAACATTGGTCCTTTTGATTCTTATCTCCACTGTAAGATGCATTCGAGACTTTTGTATTTAGGGCTTTTTAAATCATAGAAATGTTTATAACAAAAGATTGATCCAAACATAGAAGATATACCATAAGCCAAATTGTATTATAAAGTGTAACTCATCCATTTTTGTTTTTTAATTATAATTGACTCAAGTTTGCCTCAAGCCTCACCACTCTCTGTATTATTTCACCTGGCATTTGCATTTATATCCTTACCATATATTGCTAGTTTTGAGCCATGGATGTGTAGTGAATTAATTCATCAGGGGCTTGAGGGCAGGGCGTTAGACTAAATGATCAATTCCCATTCCAGATCAATTAAATGGCGTGGAGTTAGAAATGGCAAGCCAGAGTTGAGAATCACTGCCAGAAATCTTAACAGTACAGTTATAGAAATTAAATAACTCCATTTGACTGACAAACTGTTTATGGTTAATAGACATTTGTATTTGGCTCTAGTGCCAATCTTTGCTCATATTTGAAACTTAATAGATTAAAAACTCACGAAGAGAGGCAAGGTGGTTTAGTGGTTAGTAACACAACTTCGAACACTTTGAATTTTAGTATCTTGAAATGTAAGCTCAATTTGTTTCCATCAGTTATGAATTTCTTTACTTAGCCCATGTTATGATTTAGATCAAGCATGGTTCCTGAAAAGTCTTACCTTCTAAAGTAGGGCCTTTTAGAAGGGGAAGGTCACTGGGAACAAGACTTGGAAGTATGTTCTCCCTTTCCTCTCTTGCTCTTGCTTCCTGGTAACTATCCCATAGCCATTCTGCCAGGCCATTTTTGCCTTAGAATATTGATTACCATGGACTGAACCTGTAGAAACTATGACCCAAAATATAAACCTCACTTCCTTTAAGTTGTAGATGTTGGATAAATTGTCCCACAGATGGGAAAGTGAATAATACACTTCATGTTAAAGAAAATTACCTTTAAAGTTTCTTTGAACTGGAGTTTGGTAATCTGATCATCTACAGATAAAGCATCTATGGCCCATATTTGACATATGCCCATGTCAAAAATCAATTATTGTGAATTTCTAAAATTTCAGGATATATTTATAATATTCATATGTGTGTGTGGGGTTGTTCTTTAGAGAACCTGATGGTCCTGAAATTTATTGAAATAAAATTCTCATTTTGTAACATCAAGCTCATGACATGTAATTTTTAAAACTTAAATTTATTGAGATATGTTTCACATACAATAGTGTATCCATCTAAAGTGTAAAGTACGTAATTCTAAGAGTTGTGACAGATATATGCACCTGTGAAATCGTTATCACAACATTTCTATCCCACCAAATTTTCTCATGCTTCTTTGTAGTGTCTCTACTCTGTCTCACCTCCCTCTGGTGGCTACAGATTCATCTCCATTTTCAGAATTTTGTACATAGAGGTATATAGTATATTTTCTTTGCATTGCACCATTTAAAAACTCAATACTGTATTTTTAATCTTTTATGTCATGACTTATAAAGCTAAATTAATACCAAGAATTACAGCATATTATTTTTTGAGGGATGTTTGGCAAATAATTTTATCTGAGATGTAAAATTTAATTATTTTGATAGGAATATGCCTTATGCCATGATTTCTTTGGTGTAACTGATTAATATGTATCACCTGACATAGTTACCTTGTGTGGGTAGTCCTTAGCAAATTTCAAGTATACATATTGTATCTAGTAATACATGCTAGTTCTCTAGAGCATAACTGGTTTATAACTTAAAATTTGTAACCTTTGTGCATTATCTGCCTATTTCTTCCATGCTTGCTCAAACTCTGACAATCACTTCTTTGTATTTGTCTAACATCTACTATTTTTAAGTTCCACATATGAGTGATATGTCCTATTTGTATTTCCATGTCTGGTGTATATTTCTTAGCAGAAGAACCTCCAAGTTCATCCCCATTAAGGAATAATGTTGCATTGTATATACCATAATTTATCCATTCATCCATAATGGGCACTTAGGTTGCTTTCATATTGTATGGTGAGTAGTGCTATAATGCCATGGGTGTGCACAATTGTTTTTGGCATATTTACAGTTTTTGGATATTTACTCAGAAGAGTTACTGGGTCATATGACAGTTTAATTTTTAATTTTTTGAAGAGTCTCTATGTTGTTTTCCATAATGCCTGTGTCTGTACCACCCAGCACTGTGTACACGCTTTCCTTTATTCTGTCTCCAGAATTTGTAATCTTTTTAATGATAGCCCTCTCACTGTAGTTTTAATTTTTGTTTCCCTGAAAACTGGTGATGTTGGGTAAATTTTCATGTACTTGTAGTTTAGTCAATAATCACAATATTATCTTGATGTAAGACTGAAATTCAGAATAATGTTGTTCATTGATTTCCATCATGAATTTGGTTTAGCAAGTTGGCATTTATATGTCTTCTTCGGAAGATTATTTATTCAAGTCATTTGCTCCCTTTTAATTAGATTGTTTGAATTTTTCCTATTGTTGTATAGTTTCAAATGGATATTAGCCCCTTATCAAATATATAATTGGTAAGTACTATTCTTATGTTACATTGGCCATGGATTTAGATGCACTAAATTTTTGAATTGAGAAAACATTGTTTTAATGTACTTCCTACATATGAGATGGGCCCAGTATGTAAAAATGCATGAACATTAGCATCACATGTTTACTTTTTTTGCTTATAAGTAACTCCTCATGTAGTGTGATTGCCAACCACTTTTCCTTACAGATTTTCCAAAAAGATCTATATGCGTTATCAGAAAACTTAATAGTATGTATAGATGTGATCACACTTCTAGTTGCAAGTTTTTCTTTTGATGATAACACAAAGTGAAAGTTGTTTGTAAGTTTTTAATCAACTTACTATATAGTCTGTAGAAAAATGGCTTTGATTTGTTTTTCTCTTGTCTTATTTTGAAAACTGTATTTGGAAATATGCAAATTTTACTGCTTTTGATTCACTATGATTTATTGACACCTATGTGTAGATGAAATTTTACCATAGAAACTATTTGGTTTGAATTTTTTTTTTTTTTTTTGGTGTTCATATATTTTGAATATGGTGCAGTGCCCATCACAGGGCACTGTAATTAATTTCTACAATTCATACATTATAAGTCAAAGGTAGCCTTTCAAAATTTATGCCTTTTTCTTCTCTTTTTCTTTCTTCCTTTTCCTCATGTTCCTCCTCCTTACCCCTTTTTAGTACTGGAGATAGAACCTAGGGCCTTTGCACTGGGCTACATCTCCAGCCCTTTTCTATTTTTTGTTCTGAGACAGGATTTCTATAAGTTGCTACATTTTCCAGCCTGTGCTTAAACTTAACTGTTCTCCTGTTTCAGCCTCTCAGAATGCTAACATTCCAGGCATGTGGTATTATGTCCTGCTTCATTCAGTCTCTACTTTCTAGTGAGAAAATCCTACCTGATTTTAGGAGACAATGTACATGAATGAATAAATGACATAGTACTATAAGGATGATAGGCATGCACAAGGGAATTATAAAATGATCAAAAGAAAGGCAGATAAACACTCTCTATACAAATGAATTCAGTTTAAAAGGAAAGAGAATTTGCTGTCTCGGCTGTCAGAAGGCTTATTTTAAAATAAAGGTAGTATTAACTCTAAAGAGGTAGTTTAGGGATTCTTTTGGTTTATTTGATTTTAGAATTGTCACAGAATGGATCTTGAGAGGATTGGGAAGGGCAAAAATTGAGTGACTCCTTAATTTTTCTTATTGTGCTTGGTTTTATAAAGGTAGTTTCAGTCAAAGTATTTATAAACACAATACTACTAAAATATAAATTTTTAAATTAATGTGTGATTTATTCTTCCCTAGTTGTTACCCTTTTGTTATTAACAACTTTGTAGTCTTTATTTGTGACATATAATCTTTAAAGTCAGTTTAGTCAATAATCACAGTATTACCTTGATGTAAGACTGAAATTCAGAATAATGTTGTTCATTGATTTCCATCATGGATTTGGTTTAGCAAGTTGGCATGACTGATATTTAAAATTGTGAACTAGTTTTTTTGTTTTGTTTTATTTTAAAAATATGATTATGAAGGGAATACAATAAATAGGACTCATGTTAATGTGATTGTATTCCAGAATGTTACAGGACAAATTAGACTAAACCAAACTTTAATTTTATTTTTATTTATTTATGTTTTGTATCTGGGATTGAACTCATGACCTCATGCTTGCCAGGCAGGCGCTTATACCACTGAGCTAAATCTCTAGCCCACTTGAAGTTAGTTTTAAAACCATGTTGAACAAGTGATTACTAATTCCTTCTTATAATTTAATTTGGTTTGATCATGTAATGTTTGTTAACTGTTAATTTCAAATTAGGCTGCTGAACATATATATTTTAATTGAACTTGCTAAAAGTAATTTTTGAATTTTCTATAGTTGGGTAAATATGCTTATTTGAGATAGTCATATTTTCTCTCTTTCTCTCTCTGACATGTTCATTTTTTGTAGTATGCGTGTAAGAAATGAGTTAAGAAAATGGATCATTAATCACAGTGATTTTTAGTCATTCAGAAATGCTACAATATTAAAATAAATAATAGAGCTAATTGTTAATTCATTGAAATTTTGGACAGATTGAATTTGAATAAACACTTGTATTCACTAGATCTTTCAGAGAGTTCTAGTTCCTGGTTTGCCTTTGGATAATGAAAAGTATTGTCATTTTGACATTAGGTTGCAAGTTTCCTCTGCTGACTTGGTCACATTGCATTAAATAATCTCAAATCTTTAAAATTAAGTTTTAACATATTTTTTGTGTATGCAGGTTGATCAAGTCAACAGAAAAAAATTGTATATGTATCTTGGACATTGTTAAACTTAACTGTTTTTGGCTTTCACAAACCAAATTATATATTTTGAAAATACCCTACTTAATGGTTAAATACAGTATTTTCACTAGTATAAAAACCTATTTTTTTCTCATTGTGTACTGTTTGCTGACTTCATTTATTGAAAATACCTTGCTAAAGCTTTCAATGTATTCCAGAAAGTGAAAAATTCTCATAATTAAAAGGCAACTGTTTTTTTGTTCAACTTTGTAACCACTAGATGTGTAATATTTGCAGTACTTAGTATTTTGAGTTTTGATACTTTTTTACTGAATAAATACTTTAATTAAAAATTCTAGTTTTAAGACCCAAGAGGGAATTTACTATAAACTCACAAATTGCATAGGTTTCTATCCCTTCAAGAGAAATGTAAATGTTCCCAGTTGCAGGACATAATGTGCCTCTCCCTTGGGAGATCCCACACTCTATTTCTTGAAATGTGTACTTTTCAAATTCTGTTAATGCATCTCTTCATGCCAGTTCATTCTTGTTTTAGGGTGCCTTACACATGGCATAGGGAACGTATCAGGTTGTCTCTTACTATAGCAATATTGCTACATAATATTTACATGTATTTTCTTCTTCTTTTGATGTTTATACCTGCTCATTAACTTTATTCTCTGTAGTGTTTAACAAAGTATTTTTAGCATATCTGTTGATAGAATGAAAAATATGTAAAATCACATAGTTTATTCTCAGTTATATATATACACACATATACTACATTCTACCACTCAGTCGTTTCTTTTTAGTGTCAGCACTTTGAGAGTCTGCAGACTATACTATTAGTGGAAACAGTAAAATCGAAGTTGTCAAAAGTTTAATTGAATAAACCTATGGACAAAATATCCTTCCTTAAAACATTAGTGGAACAGACAGTAACCTTTTAAACTCCACAGAACAGAATTTAAACGGTTTTATTGAGTGTGAAAAAAACAAAGGTCATCTAAAAAGCTATAGGGCAGGAGGTTTATGTGTATTCACAATCTTCTTTACATGTCTTAGCCAGTAGATAATTACAGAGTAAATGGAGTTTCAAAGTATACAGATGACACGGTAAGGACTCCAAGAATTAGTAATAATTGGCAGTAGTGCCCTATATAACATCCTCTTGGTCCTCAGCTGGCATAGACAGACAGAGAACTCAGTCACCAACCCTGACAAAATTTGGATTTAAATGTGCGATACTTTCTTTTCTGTTCTGCCTTTCTTCAGCTCTGCTGGAACCCAACCAGCATGACCCTTTATTCACTGCCTAGGTCTGAGGGCAGAGTAGAACAGAAAGGTTTGTTAACTTTTCTCAGTTAATAGAGGATAGACTGTTAAAGCTCCACCCTCCCATCTTTTAGGTACACAATTTTAGAAGCATTGCATGTGCTTCCCAGTTACAGCAGAACTTTCATAATGCAGCCTCTACTATTAATTTTTCTTTCCTTGTTTTTCTAGCCATTTCCTAACTCCTGTTGCAGTATAAACTGCAACATACTCTGATCTTTGTTTTAAATTATACCTTCTATAAAATTTAAACTGTATCTTACAGAAAAGAAGTTTGTGTTAAATATAGCTTTTCTAAAATATATTTGGGCATAGAACTTTTATTTGATTGACTTGTATTTACAGTACATTAGTACATTTACATATTTGTTTATAATATGCATATTATGTAAGACAGTGGAACTGAAGTTTAACAAAGGACCTTCTAAAGTTGAAGACATTGATTTTAGCAATCGATAAAGAACCTTCAAAATCATACTCTGACTTATTGAACCACTTAGCATCAAGTCTGTTGAATAAAATCAGACTTAGTGTTGTGAATCACCATTAATCAAGACATCGCTTTAAAACTTTTATTTTCTATGGTTATGTTTAGAGACTTGGTATTTACATCTGAAAGGTGTTGTTAAAATGAAAGGACTTTTGTTTGAGTATTTGAAAAAAAATTTGTTTGCTTGGTTTCAGTGGCCATATAATGACAATCTGGTATGTAACATGTTAAGAGCTTTGTAACTATACATACATTGTGATTAATGAAAATATTGACACATGAAGGTGATTGATAAGTATGTAGTGATCCAAGGAAATAACAGCTGAGAAACAAACTCAGGTGCTTCAGCATTGTTTCTTCGAGGTCTTAAACTGTACAGTGGTATCAGGAAAATTAATGCTTGAGTGCTCAGCTGTTATCTTCTACCAGTATTCCTTTGCTTTATGAACTTCTGACTCATTTAATTTACTTGGGTTTTTTGTGATAGGGTTTTACTACATATTCCAGGCTGCCTTGAACTCACTGTGTAACTCAGGCTGGCCTCAAACTCACAGTGATATTCCAGCCTCCCCGTCAAGGGCTGGGGTTACAGCACAGTGACACCACTTCTGGCTCTAACTCATGTTTAAAATGGAAGTTATCATAAAATTACTGTTCTTGAGTCTAAACTTATTTCATATATACATATAACTGTATTTTATCAGTTATGTTCAGCTTTTGAAATCTATTAAAACTAGTGTAATTGATGATTAAATCATAATTAAAATGCTACGTCTGTTTTATTCAAAGGAACTTTTAAAATGGGTTTTTAAGACTTCATTTTACATCATAATTTCTTTAAACTTATTTCAGATTTTGCTGAAATTACAAATGGTATTTAGCTAGCTTATTCATTTTTACTCTTTGTTTTTAGTGGGAGATTTTGATAAGATCTGGAGAGAACACTGTGAAGATGAGGAAACGCTTTGTGAATATGCCGTCGCAATGAAAAATTTGGCAGATAATCATTGGACGAAAACTTGTGAGGGTGAAGGTCGCATTGAATGGTGTTGTAGGTGAGTATTTTTATGAAACTAAAATTTCTGGTTTCTGATGTGTTCTCTAAATGCATACATCTAAGTAATACTGCATATAATTCATTGTACTAAAATGGTGAACTAGAAATATTTTTCAACAGATGATGCTTTTTAAATAACCTCATTTTTTGCTGGGAGTGGTGGCTCATGTCTGTAATCTCAGCACTTGGGAGGCTGAGGCAAGAGGATCGTTGTGAGTTTGAGACTGGCCTGGGCTACAGAGTGAGCTAAAGTCCAGCCTGAACTGCACAGTGAGACCCTGTCTCAAAAGGACAAATTTTAAAAAATAAAATAAAATAAAATAAATAACTTTTTTCTGCTTGCTTCAGATTCCCTAGATTTATTCATTCTTTATCAGAATATTTTTATTTGACATAACTTTTAATTTTGTTTTATTTCTTGAAAATGTCTTTAAATCCATTTATACATATAAATTTTGACACATTATGTGTGTACAGTGTACATATATACATATGTGTGTATATATATTTTTTCATTTTTCTTTTTTAGTGCTGGAGACTGAACTCAGGACCTTTTGAATGCTGGGCAACCTCTCTACCATTAAACTATATACACTTCTACCCCTAAACATTAATATAAGTAAAATATGAAATATTTAACAGTTGACTTCATCCATGGGTCTTTAGACTTGGAATCAAGTTAAAATAAGTAGTTAAAAAATTTTTTTAAATGCTTTAAAATTTTGAATTTGTAATGTAATTTAATTCAAGACATTTCAGCATTTATATTGACTTTGGATGTTTATTTTCTCATAAATTCTACTGTTCATAACATCAGAAAATGAAATACTGCTGATAGTAATTTTTTTTTTTTTTTTTTTTTGGTACCGGGGATTGAACTCACAACCTTACACTTGCCAGGCAGGCGCTTATGCCACTTAGCTGAATTCCTGGCCCTTGCTAATAGTAATTAGTGTAGTAAAATTACAAGGTTTTTATATTGACTGAAAAAACAAGGATTATGTTTCTACATGAACATTTATGCCAGCTTCAGGTTAATATTCCTATTATTTTTGTTAAAATGTATTTTCTCATTTTGAAATTCATAATGCATATTTCATTTATTTAACAATTAATACAGAGGCAGCGTTTTTAACTTATTTCTCCTGTTAGTTTTCTCTCACTATCCACACATACCTGAGATGATCAACTTATAAAGGAAAAAGGTTTATTTTGGCTCAGAGTTTTGGAGGTTCCAATTTGTAATCAATTGGCTTCGTTGCTTCTGGGCCTGTAGAAGGTAGGAGTATGCAGTAGAGCAAAATGGCTCACCTTGTAGCCAGGGAACAAAAAAAGAGACAAGAGACTGGAGTTCATTGTTTCTTTTGAGAGCATGCACCCCAAAATCTAAAAACTGACCTCTAGGGACCCCTCCTAAAGTTCCCTAATCTCTGGTAGCACCTTTCTAGGGACCAAGTTTTTTACATGTGGGCCTCCTTAAAACAATTAAGATCCAAACCATAGTAGCTCTTTTATTTACTCATTATAAGCAATATTTAGCAAGTGTCTACTTTGTACCAGTTGTGTTGTAAATACTTTGTGTTGTAAATACCAGTTGTATAGTACCAAAATCAAACAAATATTAAAAATCCTTGCTTTTTTTAATCATACACACTAGTGGGATGCGAGGTAAGAAATAGAACATTAAGAATATACTAGTCAGAGAATGGTAAGTGCTGTGAGAAAAATCAAGGAAAAATAGTTTCAAGTAAGATGGAGAAAAAAGGTCTCACTGAAGTGGTGTAATGCACAGAAGACATGAAAAAAGACAGCAAGCCAGCCATTCAGCCCTAAAAAGTCCAAAGGCCTTCTGGCAGAAGCGTGCTGTACGGATTCAGAAATGGCAAGGAGATAGGGGGCTAGAGCAGAATGAGAGGGGAAGAATACTGGAAAATAAAACAACAAACAACTAGATTTTGTAGAATCTGGCAAACCATTGTAAAGACACTGGCTTTTTTCTGAAGTAATTGAATGTTTTGACAACAGGAATGACAGGGTTTTTTTTGTTTTGTTTTGTTTTTAATAATGTGTGAGAGTGAGGCTTAGTGAAAAGTCAACATACAGAATGAGAAAAAGTTTTTTCCTGCTATTCCTCAAATAGAGGACTAATTTAAAATATATAAAGTACTCCAAAAATAAGACACCTAGAAGTAAAAGAGCCAGTCAGAAAATAGGTAAGTGAAATAAATAGATACTTAACAGAAGAAGATGTACAAATGACCAACAAATACGTGAAGAAATGCTCAGCATCGCTAGTCATTATGTAACTGACTAGTTCCTTTAGAAACAGCTCACCAATTAAATGTATTCGAGGTCTTTCTTGCCTTGAACAAAGAATTGAATAGGAGAAGCCAAAAATGGTGCCAAAAGTTTATTTGAAAAGTGAGAGGTGGAGGGCTAAGGGAGAAACTGGCATTGCAGAGTAAACTTGGGCCAAACAAGAAAGAGATAAAAGCAAAAATGAAAGTGTCCTCTGTGTCTGGGAGACACCAGGTGGGCTACCATAGAGTCATGATAGTAGGCTCCCCGTGGTGTCCATGTCTTTATATGTCATCTACATCTTGCAGAAATACACAGAAAGTTTTATATATAGGGGTCAGAGAATTATGTGACACTGTTCGGGGATCTTGTATTTAGCAGGTCCCACTTACTTCCCCAGCCAGCTTTGCCACACCTCACCTCCTTTCTCAGTTAGAGAAGTGGAGATTAAAACAATACTGAATTGCCTTAATCAAGAAATCAAATATAGTACAAATGCTAGCAAGTCTGCGGGGAGGGGCAGCTTCTGCACTGTTGGTGGGATTGTAAACTGGTGCAACCACTATAGAAAATCAGTATGGAGATTCCTCAGCAGATTGAAACCAGAAATTCCACTTGATCCACCTATTCTTCTAGGTATCTTCTCAAAAGAGTTAAAAGATAGGACATTGCAATGATATGTATATACCTATGTTTTAGCAGCAGAGTTTATAACAGCTAAATCTGGGAAGTGAGCCTGTATATCCATCATCAGATGAATGGATAAAGAAACTGTGTTATTTAAACACAATAGAGTACTACTGTGTCACAAAGAAGGATAAACTTGAGTCATTTATAGGAAAATGGATATACCTTGAGACCATAATATTAAGTGAAATAAACACAAAGTGTAGATGTCTCATGGTTTCTCTTATATGAGAAACATAAATTGTATGTAAAGAGCAAATAATAGGTAATAGGAAGTAGGGCAGTAGATTTTTCTCAAATGGGAAGGGATCAAGAGATGGAGGGTGAGAGGAGAGAAAGGGGACTTTAGAAAAGAAATTAAGATGTGTTACATACATGGTACCCTCTCCACAAAGGAGTATAAACATTATTATGTACTGCAAACATGTCCCACACACACACAAAAAGGAAGGGATTCAGGTGATGGATACAGTGGGGAGAGCAGACAGAGAAAAGGAATGAAAAGAATTAGGATATAGTATGTACACATACCGATTCCCCACAAGCAATAGAAACATCGTGTGCTACAAACTTGTACCAATAAAAAGCTGTCAAGATGTTGTCATTTTCCTTTAGTTTTGTATAGTAATTATTTTCCTTTGAGTTTTGTATAGTAATTATTTGGCTCACCAAGTTTAAGTTTTTGTTGAAGTTCTCTGTGTCGCCACCTATTTATTTTATTTTTCCTTTATTTAAACAAATTTATAAAACTTCTGCTTATTTTAACATGGTTTATATGTAGGTCTGGTTTTTTGTTTTTTGTTTTTTGGTTTTTTTTGGCTGCTTTCTTTGTACTATGGATCATCTTCCTTGCTTTCTTGTGTATGTGGTAATTTCTTAAAAGACTGGCATTGTGTTAGAAGCGGTTGTCATGTATTATTTTTCCCCAGAAGGGACATAAGTTTTCTCAGCCGTCTAGGATGTAAGACTGAACACTTTGTTTTGATCAGTAGTAGAGCTGGCTGAGTGAGAGCTTGGTTATCTGTTTAGTTTCAGTTTACTTCTGGTTTCAAATACTTTAAAATTGATTGAATCTTGTTCTACATGTATTACAGGACCAAGCCTGTAAAATCTTGGGATGGAAGCCCAAGAAAATAGATCTTTATTTCTGCTTTTTAGTTCTATTCCCAACCTTCGCCTACTTGTAAATAGACCTATAGGGTAGTGGAGGGGAAGGTAATCGGGATGTGAATAAGGAAAATTATCTCCATACTTGGGTTTTTTAAAGACTTCAGTCTGTCATGCCACTGAGACGTCCTTTAAAGGCTCTGTTCTCATCTAGCTCAGCAGTGGCACTCACTTTTCTGGAAGCTGCTTGATCCTTTTCTGCTCGGGTACTACTTCACTATTGGCCCTGATGCTGTGAGCGTACTTCATTTAGGAAAGGCTTGTCCATCTCCACAGTTCTTTCCATTTTCAGCTTTTATAACTTCTTAAAGTTTTTTTTTATTATTTTTTTTATTTTTAGAGTACACACAGTTCTTTTTCAAGTTAAAGGAAAAACTAGGAGACTGTATGTGATTTTATCCTAATCTGAAACTAGTTTTGTGTCTTCCATTCAGAATTTATATGATTGCTTTCTCATGGTGTCATTTAGCTATTTCTTCAATCTCTTATTCCTTGAAACAGAAAATTGCATCTAAAGGGTTAACGTTGGTCAAATATTTTTGTAAAAAACCCAATTATTAAATGCAATTCTATATTTCATATTTCATTCTATTATCGATTCTTACTGTTAGGTTGTCCATCATTTGACATGGTAATTATTAGCATTGGTTAAGATGTTACCTACTACATCCTTCCACTGTAAACTTGTATTTTCTTTTTGTAGTTAACTAGTAATGTGTAGACTGACACTGACATTTTGAGGTATGCATCAATTTTATCTCTCAATAGTCTTTCAACTAAGTTTACTTCTGCTTATTTAATACTTCATTTACAGTTGCAAAGTAGTAGTTTTAAGTTGGATCATTCTTTGACATCTGTTAGTCAGCATTCTTTTGTAACTAAATAATTTCCTTTGTAAACAGGGAATAATTACATGTTTTTTTAAAAAAAACTACTTAAAAATACACATATCTGTGTAAGTCTTTCAGTTTACATAACTGCCAATTTTCATAATAAGTAATTTGTGTGTAATAGCCAATTATAATTACGGCAAGTAAAATTTTTAAACATTTTTGTTGAAAAAAACACTATAACCTGTAATATTTTTATGTATTCTATTTGTGTACCAGTCAGTTTGTTTGCTTTTGTATGTGTGTATAATTTCATGTTAGCCAACAGGAACAAGTCAAAGTTGGCTTCTTTATTCTGACATCGTCTTTGAAAACTTTCTATCTAGTTTCTGTCTTATGCAATCTTAACTTTCCCTACACAGGATCTACAATCAAGCTATTTCTTCAGGAAGTCCTACTTTCTTGTGAGACAAATTAGTGTTTAGAAAGTAAAAGCTGGGCCATAGCTGTCCTGCTGAGTATCCTTTTTCAACTTTTTTGGGAAGTAGAAAACACATACACACACACACACACACACACACCACACACTCACCACACTCCCCCCATATCTGTAATCTAAAATCCAAAATCTGAAGTTTTTGAGTGTTAATGTGATACCACCAGTGGAAAATTCCACATCATGAAACTTTAATACACAAAAGATTAAAATTATTGCCTGCAGTTACATTCAAGCTACTTATATAAGGTGTACATAAAACATAAATGGATTTTGTGTTTAGACTTGGATCCCATCCCCAAGATATCACATTTATATGCAAAAACATTCCAACAGGTGTTATGCTTAACTTGTTTTATATTTCTGTTTTCTGTTACACTGTAGGAATTAGCTCTACATAACCCATTTTATTCTTTGATTTATAAGTAAATAGTTTCAAAATTGTAATACCAGTCTAAATCCTAAAAATTAAATTATGAAATGAAATTTAAGATTTCATTGCAGTTACTTTAGCTTTGGAACATATCTTAACATGTTAAAATACATATTGTATTTAAAATTTATTTGAGCAGGGTTCCATGTGATCGAGAGGCTGAGGCAGAAAGAATGCACGTTTGAGGCTAACCTAGGAAATGTAGCAAGATCTTTTGTCAAAATAAAAATTAAAGAATAAAGAGCCAAAGGTGTAGTTTATTAATAGACACTTGCTTAACATGCAGGAGGCCCTGAGTTCAATCTCTGGTATTACAAAAAGAAAAAATATTTACTCGAAATAGTTCTTTCTGTATGTCAGGTTATCAGTTTGCTGTACAGTTGTTTTGTTTTGTTTTGTTTTTCAGCTTTAAAGATTTCTCTTTTAGTAAAGTATCATGGGGATCACACCGTTTGGTATTCTATCCTTGGTTTCCTAGGAAACAGATGCAGTAGCATGTGGTGTCTCTCTGTATATGTGTATGCAAATACATTTATATAGTTAGAGATTTATTTTATAGAATTAGCTCACAAAATCATGGAATCTGACAAGTCTGAAGATCTGGGATGAGATTAGGCAGTAAGGCTGGAGGAATTCTTTAACCGTTCAAGGGAGAGTCAGCCTTTTTGTTCTTTTTAGGCCTTCAAGTGATTGACTAAGGTCTACTGTTATTTAGGAAAGGAAATCTCTACCAGTTTAAATATTAGGCTTATGGAAAAACATCTCAAAAAACACCCAGGATCATATTTGACCAGTTATCTAGGGGAATCCATAGGCTCATCCTGACAGCCAAAATCAGTCTTCACAGGTAAATATCTTCTTCATTTTCATGAGCTATTTACAAGCTTTGCTGTTAGAAACAGTGCTATAGCAAATAGCTGTGTGTGTATTTTTCTTTGTAGATTCTTCAGTGTTGAATTGCAGGATTTAAACATTGTTGATGAGCCCTTCATCAAGATTATATCATTTTGCAATTCCACCAACAAAAGAGACTGTGTCTCCATAACTTTACCAAAAGAATATATTAGCCTGTTTTTGAATTTTTATTGTTACATGAGAATTGGTGTCTTTGTGGGTTTATTTTATATTTCTCTCATGAGACATACATACATACATACATACATACACATACATACCACTTGCTTGCCTTTTATTCTGTGAAATAGATGATTATTTTTTGGTACTTTTAAATTAGTTTTTGGTCCTTTTGTTCTTGATTTTTTTTTTTGACCTCTTCATGTAAGTTAAAGATATATGCTCTTTATCTTTGACTTTGTTTTTATCTTCTCTATGCAAATCTTTGTTTTACCATGCAAAAGGTTTCTGTTTTTTGCCTAATCTAGCATATCCATCTCTTTTATTGCTTTTATATTTTTGTCATTTTAGAAAACCTTTACATCATATAAAATTGTAAATACTACAAATTATATACATGTATTGAAATGTCACACCATACCCCATAATTAAGTACAATTATTGTGTCATAAAAATAAAAAAATTTAAAAGCCTTCCCTGATTTCCAACTAGAAATTCCTATTATTCACTTGTAAGATATGATCAAATTATATAATAAGTAAATTTTAGAAATTGATTACAGTAAAAGACACAGTGCAGTTGATGCTCCTCAGGGTGCTGTGCTTCACTGTGAACACACTCACTGCATCATTCTTGCCATTTTCTAAAGCGGTTCTGGAACTCCTTTTGTGAGTATCTTTACTGGATATGGTCAAAAATACAGTGAATGCTACTGCCAAGTGCCATTAAATGGAAAGGCAGGTTCCTGAAGACATTTTTGTGTCTCCTCATTCATCTTATTCATGGGATCTGGCCCCATGCAGCTCCTGCCTCTTCCCTAAAGTCAAAATGACCGTAAAAAATAAACATTTTGAATTGCTTCAGGACATTGAAGCAGCCATGGCAGTGCATCTAAAACTCACAAAAAGAATGCTTCCAGAACTACTTCAGAAGAATTGTAAGAATGATAGAATAATGTATATGCAGTGAGAGTATTTGTTAGTGGATTAACAGTAATGTGTCTTTTACTGTAATAAGTTTTAAAATAAAATAAATTGGGTTCATTGTATTTTTTAATCAAATTTTGTGTTTCTCCTAGAGCTTGTATCATTTAACTTTTTTTCCACTTGTATCTTGCCTATTTGAAATTCATCTGTTGGTTATAAAGAATCAATCTTCTTAGTACCTCAAATTATCCATTTCCCCAACATCTTTTATTAAAAAAAAAACAAAAACCTTTTCCCCTATGATTTGATGTGACATTTAAATAATTTACAAAGTTTCCCTATATAGTTGGACCTATTTTACATTTTCTTTTATGTTTCACTGGGTCAATAATTTATCTGTCTCTAATACCACTATTTTAATCATAGACTTATACTGTTGTTCTGTGTGATGTCACACCCATTAAACTATTTTTCTTTTTTCAGAGGGTTTTTTTGTATTCTTACTTTTATGTTTTTCCACATGCATTTTCGAATCAACTTATCCAGCTGATTTTTTAAAAAAATTTATTAGAAGTTAATTATTTAAATAAACTGAGAATACTAATTGTTCAGTGTCTTTAACGTGTTGAATCATCTTATCCATGAAAAGGGGTGTGTTTCCATTTTTTCTAATCTAATTTTGAGTCAGTAATATCTTAAGGCTTTTTTGTAGGTGGCGGTTAGGGTTTACTAGAGCAACAGATACAAGATACACAAATGTATAAGAAATTACAAGATTGGCTAAGATGGTACCCACAGAATTGGTTGAGGAAGATTGCAGAGGGTGTGCATGCTGGAGATGAAAGGCTTCAGTCTAAGATCTAGAGCTCATGATAGTGTTCCCTGCAAGTCCGTATCAGGAGGCTGATGGGTCTCTGACAGAATGCCAAGCAATCTACCCCAGAAGGCTAAAGAGTCCCAGGCAGAAGCCAAACAGTCTGCACCAGAAACCAGAAGACTATGTCCCAGCTTAAGGTGAAGACTTAAGCTCCTCCAAAGAACCAGCAATTAGTCCTTCCTCATTTGTCTTTTATAGTGTGCAGGCTACCCATCCTGGGGGGTGGTCCTTTATACCCACACCATCTCTGTGCCCTCCTCTTGTACAGGTTTAGGATGTTTATGAAGTAAGGACCCTGGCCACCTGCCGAATCACTTAGTTAAACTTGTAAACTTCTCAAAGCAGGGAACAACATCCTAGAGTGATAAGGGCATGGCCTCTACACCCCAGGATGCAGCATTGCCGAGTTACTTAGTTACGCTAGACTTCTCAAAATGACACAATGTATCAACTACTACATGTGGTTATGCACATTCTTTGTGTTTATTCTCAAGTATTTTATCATGCCAAAGTAAATATGAACTTCCCTTCCATTATATGAGACTGTTGCATCTATATGTGTTTGTGTGTATGCTTTTGACTTTTCTTTTTTACATTCTGCTATTTAACCAAGTTCTGTTACACTTTACTAGTTTATGTCTGAGTCTTGTGGGCTGTCTAGATAGATATACATCATAGTAACAGTTTTATTCCTTTCTCTAGTTGATTTGACTAAATCTACTTGCTTTTTACACAGTTTGCTTTATTCCTTTCATAATACTATATGTATATGAAATGTCCACATTAAATAAATTGCCGACTTTTTTGGCTAGTATGCATGGGTAATCCAAAGGAAGGATTCAGTCATTTACTGGAAAATGGGTAGAATTAGAGGATATCATGTTGTGTGAAATAAGCCAGACACAAAAAATGTTTTATGTCTCTTATATGTGGAGAAAAAAAAGACCTGAAAGCAGAAGATGAATTGTTAAAGAAGAGGAAAAAGAAGAAAAAGGGAGGTTGAGAAGATAGAAGGGAGAGTGGATATGGTAGCCAAGCATGGTGGTACACGCCTGTAATTCTAGCAGTCCGGGGTCAGAGGCAAAAGAATCACAAGTTTAAACCCCTCCCGGACAATTTAGTAACTTAGTGAGATTCTGTCTTAAAATAAAAAATAAGGAGCGGTAGATATAGCTTGATTCTACAAAGCAACTACAAAAGACAGTATATGCACATGCACTAATAATTAATTTTAAAAGTTCTGAAAGTTGAACAAAGAGGAAGTATTTACCAGTTTATATTTTACTGATTGTTTTTAAGTAAGAAAGGATGTTGAATTTTGTTGAATGACCTTTGGTGGGTGTTGAAGATGAATACATGTTTTTTCTTGTATTTGTTAATACAGTGGATTATTTTAATGGATTTTCATATATTGAACTATATTTACATTTTTAAAATACAGTTGGTCATATTTGTTTCTGTTAAAACTTTATTTCATATTTGTACGTTGATATTTATGAGTGATTTTGGGCTGTATTTTTATTCTTCATAAACTTAAATATCATTGTTATTTTGCTCTCTGAAAAGAGTTTGGAAATTTTCTTTCATTCCTCTGATTTGGAATAGTTTAGGTATTTTGAGATTATCTCATTTGTATTCGTGGAGTTTAATGTATACAGGTGACTGACTCCGTGATGTCAATGCAATTGAAAGAATAATATATTACTTTAATTTCTAATTTAAGGAGATATGTCACAAAGGAAGCACTAGATTTCATCAAGAAGCAGAATATAGGGGAAAGCCTAAACCAGAACTTTTACAGATTTTTTGTTGTTGCTCTTGGTTTTTTTGTTTGTTTGTTTTGTTTTTGTTTTTGTAGAAAAAGTCAAGCAAGGAAGAGTAAACAGTTTTGGGTGTTTGACTAGTAAAAATAACTTCTTAAGAGTTTGAGAATTGGGACTATCCTTTGCTAGCTGGAACATAGTCTTGGGTTGATTGAGGGAAGAGGAATTACTCAATTTGTATGCAGGATAAAGGAAGTCATTAACTGGTTTGCTGATGAAGAACTTGCTCACAGGTAAATTATTAACTTGAGCAGTTAGCCCCTCTTAGGAGGGGCAGTCTGAATCTGTAAGCACATTCTCTTGCCAAGATAGCAAAATGTCATGTAACATAGGCATGTGGATTCATGGCTATAATGATTCACACCACCACACTGGGAAACCGAGGTAAGACAGTCACAAGTTCAAGATCAGTCTGGGGAACATCGAATTTAGTGAGACTCTGTCTCAGAATGAAAAATTAAAAAGGAGCTGGGCATGTACCTCAAGTGGGAAGAAGACCCTGGGGTTCAATCCCCAGTATGGAAAAAATTAAAAAATCAACATAAATATAGAAAATAAAAATGATTAATACAGGAGGTATCTGGTTATTGAAGTCTTGGTAGAATTCATTAGACTGGTTCTTTTTTCTGATGGTGTTGAGATTTGAATCCAGGGTCTCATGTATGCCCAGTATTTATTACTGAGCTACATCTGCAGCCCAGGACCATTGCTTTCTGTTGAGATTATCTTTGTTGACTTTCTCTGTTTTCATCTGTGTGAATTGGTTTTGTTTAATCTTTTCATTTCTACAGGACAAGTTTAATAAATTTTCCTGTATCCGTAGACCTTATGTGTAGTATGTTTCCCTAGAAAAAAATTATATAGATTAAAGAACTTCCTTGTCTATTTTTTTGTTGGTCTTCTCTGGTCCTCACTCACTAATGTCTTCCTTGTTTTGCTTTACTTTTATTTTCTGTGCTTTGAGTTGAGTATTTATCTCATTTGTTTTTACTTGTTTGTATTGATATGTTCAAGAGTCTGAATTTTCCTTAGATCATTGTTTTAGTCACATTGCCTGGATTCTGGCTTGTAATACTTCTACTTTTTATAAGAAGTCCTGTGATTTTAGTAGTAGTTCTCTTTTGAACTGTTACATAATTTTACTACATTGTGATTCTATAATTTGGTCTGTTATTTTTCCTTTATAGATTTTACTATAATTTTTATGACATCTATATCAGATAATTTTATGAAAAGACAAGTTTAATTCTCTATTTGAATGCAAAATTCCTCCTCTAGTAATATGGTAAATTCTGTACGGCTTCTATAACATTAATTATTTTCCATTTGTTTGAGAGTGATTGTTAGTTGTGTCTGTTTCCCTATGCATTTTGGGAATTTTCACTTCATAAAGATGACTGCTTTGATAAATGGCACCTAGATATTCATAACTTTTATGTGTTCATTGGGAATTATGATCTTTGACAATTATAAAATATCTTTTTAAAAATTAATTTAATGCTTTTTATTCACTATCAGCTTCTTAACCAATGTTTTCCAATCTTCTCATGGGTGAAACTAATTTTCCAATAGATTCTTTACAAACAGCTTGCAGTTATGATGTGCTTGAGTGCTTGCATATCAGAAAACTGGTTTCCTATAATTTTGTTACAAGTTCACAGTTTGGTCCGATGTAAAATTTTTGATTCACACTTTATTCCATTCAGTTTCTGAAAAACATGTTACTCAGTATTATTTTGTATAGTTTCCCTTCTTTCCTCCTTCTTCCATCTTTTCCCTTTGCTCTTTGCTGCAGCATTTGAGAGTCACAGATTTGTACTCCTTAATAATTTACTTTTTATCACCTAAGAATTCTTCTGTATAACCAAGATGCAGCTCCCACTACCAAGAAACTTAGCATCAGGAGAATGCTAATAACTAACGTACATAATCTATAATCAAATCTCCTCAGTATTCATAATAATATCCTGTATAGTTGGATTTCACTTTTCTTCCACCTCTCAGGGATAGCATTGCCTTTACTTGCTTTATTAGTCTCTTTTAATCTAGAAAAATTATCTACCTTTCTTTCCTCTGTTTCCTTCTCTTCCTTTAACCCCCACCCCTATTGCCTCTTTTTCTCTTTCTTTTCTTTCTTTTCCTTCTCTTGACTTTTATGACATGGTTTAAAGGAGAGTTGTGTAAACTGTCTCTAAATTTGGATTTGTGTGTGTGTGTGTGTGTGTGTGTGTGTGTGTGTGTGTGTGTGATGGTGTGTATGAGAGAAAGAGATGTCTTTCTCAGGCATCTTTATTGAAAGTTTTAAAATTATTTTTGTGGTTTACTCTTATAAATAGGCTTTGTATTTTAGAGTACAGTGTTTACAAAAGAATTTACCAGAAAGTGCAAAAAATTGCCATATACACCATGCAGACCCTCTCCTTCCCGTGCACACA
Source organism: Hydrochoerus hydrochaeris (assembly GCA_004027455.1). Lineage (NCBI taxonomy): Eukaryota > Metazoa > Chordata > Mammalia > Rodentia > Hydrochaeridae > Hydrochoerus > Hydrochoerus hydrochaeris. The sequence goes on along the minus strand of PVLA01001370.1, from coordinate 86,165 downwards.
GCCTTGCTCACTATTAGCATCCCCCCACCAGAGGAATGCATTTGTTACAGTGGTTGAGCATATATAGATATACAATATTACCACTCAAAGGCCTTGATTTACAATGTATATTTTGGGTGTGGTACATGCTGAGTTTTAAGAAGCATTTAATGACATGTATCCACCATTATAATATCACAAAAAATATTTTCTCTGCCTTAAAAACCTGCATGGTGCCTGTTCACTTCTACTTGAGCAACCACTGACCTTCCTACTGGTTTTGTATTTTGTTTTTTCATGAATGTCATATAGTTGGAATCCTACAGTATATAGCTCTTTGAGATTAGCTTCTTTCACTCATTAATGCACATTTAAGATTCTTCTTTGACTTTTCCTGTCTTGATAGTTCATTTCTTTTTACCCCTAAATTAAATTGTCTGTGTGTGTCATTGTTTCTCCATGCACCCAGAGAGACATCTTGGTTGCGTCCACAGTTAAGTAATTATGATTAAAGCTACAATAAACACGCAGATTTTTGTATGGACATAAAATTTTCCATTTGTTTAATTAGATACCAAGGATCTTTATTGCTGTATTGCACGACAGGATTATGTTTGGTTTCATATGAAACTGCCAAACTCTCTTTCAGAGCAACTGTACTACATTGTATTTCCACTGGCAATGACGAGCATTTCTGTTGCTATACATTCTGATATAGCAACCAGAACTGGTGCTGTGAGTTTTCTGTGTTTTAACCCTTCTAATATGTATGTGGTGATATCCTATTGTTTCAATTTGCCTTTTCTAATGACGTGTGATATGAAATACCTTACAGAGTCCTTTGGTGAGGTTTCTGTCAGGTCTTTTGTCCAGTTTTTGAGCTTTGTGAGTTCTTTATATATTTTAGATGATATTCCTTAATCCTATATTGTCTTTTGCACATACTCTTTTGTTGATGTGTGGTTTATCATCTCATTCTCTTTTTACACATTTCATTCTCTTTTGACAGTGTCTTTCATACAGTGGAAAAAGCTAACTTTTATGAATTATAGTTCCTCAGTTCTTTCTTTCATCAATTGTGCCTTTATTGATTGTCACTATTCAAAGCCATCTACATTTCCTCCTGTGTTATCTATACCTCTGTCTCTTTGTTGTATTTTGAGACAGATTTGCTTTATGTACTTTCGTTGTCTTTGAACCCTGTATGTAGCCCAAAATGGCCTTAAACTCACAGGGATTCTTCTTTGTCTCCTGAGTGCTGGGATTGCAGGTGTGTACCACTACATCCAGCTAGATTCATTTTTTTCAATGTAAATACCTAGTTGTTTCACCACAGCTGTTAAAAAGATTATTTTCTTTCTCCATTGCTTTTTTTGGGGGGTCAAATTGCAGTTGCTTATATTTTTTGTAGGTGTTTTTTCAGACTCTCTATACTGTTTCATCATTCTCGCCACTATCATATTGTCTGACTGCTGTTGCTTTATAGAAAGTTGAAGTCTGTAGTGTTCTGCAACTTGTTCTTCAGTATCATATCAATTTTTCTGGATCTTTTGCCTCTCTAGGTCTTTATGTGTATGTGGAGTATTACTCACAGCTTAACTGAATCATGACGGCCCATGCAGTTGGCTATAAGCATTATTGCTAGGTGCATCTGTGAGCAAGTTTTGGATGAGATAACATTTGAATCAGTAGACTCAGTAAAGCAGATGGCTCCGCCCAAGGTGAGCTTTCAGTGTCCTATCTATTGAAGCTCTGATAGAAGAAAAATGCGAAGCAAGGACCCCATCTCCATCACAGTTTTTTCCATCTCTCTCTGCCTGTTTTAACTGAGACATCCTTAGTTGTCTTTTTCCCTCAGATTGGGACTTAACAGTATTGGAATTACCTTCAGATTTGGGCTAGAACATGTATAATTGGTCTTCAAGCTTTTGACTTGAACTAGGACTATACTGCCAACTATTCCTGGTTCTCCAATTTATAGACAGCAGATTATGGGACATCTCAGGCTCCATAATTATAGGAACTAATTCCTTACAATAAACCTTTTTCTACTACCTATATGTATTCAGTATTTCCCTCCCTGGATATACAGGTGTATCAATTTATATGTACTTATCAAGAGAGCTCTATCAATATCTACAGTGTTTCTCTGAAGAATCCTGACAAATACACCATATAAATTATAGAATTTTTGTCCACAAAATAACTTGTTGGGATTTTGATTGGAATTGTGAACATGAAATGTCTTCCATTTATTTGGTTCTTCTTTGTATCTGATTTCAAACTTGAAATGTTCTTGTATCTACATTACTTATTCCTATGTAATTAATATTTAGCTGTTACAGTCTAGTCTCATTCTTGTTTATGATCGTATTTGGGGTTGGGAGAGACTGAGATTTTCATTCTGAAAAGTAGTTGTGCTTGGCTTATCAGGTATTTCTTTTAGGTATTTTCTGTATTGTATTGTTAGTATTGGAGTTTTTCTAGGTACATAGATGTGGCTTTGGGTGCTTTACTTTGTTTTATAATTTCCAAAAACCTATTTGATTGCTGTAAGTACATTTAACAAATAATTTTATTTGGCCTTATTTTATACACACATCTCTCAGTGGGATTCTTAATTGCTTGAGTCTTTCCCTCACCTATGTAACTTGCTTTTTAAAGCACTTTTCTCAAGACTCTTGCCTTTGGTAACCATCCTTTCCAGATTGTCTTCCTTTGAACTTTCATGACACATGCTTCGATTTAGTAAGTCCCAAATCTGTCCTTAGAATTTGTCACTAAGAGTCAGACCCTGTATTGGGCATGAGCCTCCATTGGTGTTACCTGATTTTGCCACCTCCATTATGTTTTTCTCTGTTTTACACAGCCCTTGTCTAACTCTACTTTGAGGTTGTCCCAAAACCTATCCAGTTGCCCTGAGATTTTATTTTCTCAATTTCATGTAAAATGCAGTGTTACTCTCTGATTTCTACATATGCCATAGGCACTTACAGCAGTGCTTTTATTTGCTCTCTTCAGTGATCTATATGTTTTCAAAGGGTGTGTGGTGAGATTGGAGTTAGGATGGCTGCTATTCTCTGAAACTGGAAATTCTAAGCCTTTATTTTTTTTACTCCTGAGTGTCTTGGTAGCTATCAGGTTGAACTACCTAAAACTGCAACATACATGGTTCCAGAACTGTTGAAAATCTGCAGCTTCATCAAGTTGTAACTAATGGAAAAATAAGCTTTTTACTCTTGTGTTTCATGCTGTATGATAGAGGCATTATTTTAGTATTAATTCCAAGTTAATAAAAAATACATTTTTGTTAACTTTATCAAGATATAATTAATATACAATGAAATGTAAACATTTAGTGTATAGTTCAGTGGATTATTTTTAGTTGTTTGTGTATATGTAAGTCACCACTATTAAGATCTGTAACATTTCTGTTACTCCATAAAGCTTTCTTTCCAGTCAAGCCTACCACTTCATCTCAAGTAACTGCTAAACTGCATTGTCAAATGAGATTAAATTTGTAAAGACCACATTTTTAGGTTGACCTATGACTTTTGCATGGTCTAATGCTTGTTTCCCTTGCCATTGTAATTTGGCTACCATTCCTTGTTAATATATATGCTAGTCTCAAGGCTTTTTCATATGTGAGTCTACTCAGCCATCTCCTTTCTACATGGTGGTTTAAGTGTCACATGCCTTGCTTGAACTGAGGCACATTTTTGCAGGAACCATTGATTTCTGCTTCCATACCTTTGTTTATGGTATCCTCTCTGCCTGGAAAGCATTTCCATTGTTACCTAACATTCTTCCTTGTCTGAGTCATTTCTACTTACCTCATAGTTAGATACTTCATTTATAAATAAATAAAACACATGTATGTCTTTGGGGTTTTTTCTATTAGTTGGATTTTCTTCATTTATATAATTACATGTGCCTTTCACAAAATAGAGCTTCTTGAAGGTTGCTTTGCCACACATGAATAGTTGCTCCATAAATACTTGATTAATGGTGAATGCATTTCACCTCTTATGTAATTAAAACTAAATCTACATGGGATGAGTTAAGGAAATTTGACATAATAAGAACTAAGAAACATGAAATTGAACTAATAGCATTTGTGTGTAAGAGAAACATTGGTTCCCTCAAATCATATTTCTGTTTTCTATAACCAGTTCAGTGACTTCAGTTCTTATTTTCTTTGCCCTGCGTTTCTGTAACTTCACGAAGCAATGTCTGCGGAGAAAAAATAATCTAGCTTTGTTGTAAAATATGAACTATGTACAATACTAGAGTGTGGTTTATTTGAAAAACCTAAGGAGAAATAAAATTTGTTTAGAGTCTTTTAAGTAGCTTTGATAAGTGTATCATTTAGTGGTTTTCAAGTGTTTATCTTTTTTCAGATTATAAGCACAAGAACCAGAGCTCAGTCTCAGTAGTCATTTTTGCTTTAAGTTTCTTAGCTTCAATAGCTAATAAATGTTTGAGCTGATTCTGTCATATTTTTGTTATTTTATAACTAGGTATATTTCCTACTATGTTCATCCTATAATTGTCTTAAATATATCATAAATACTGAGAAAGTTGAACATAAGTCTATGCCAGTCATCAAGTTCTGACTCTGGATAGCAACTTGGTATGGACTTAATTATATGGACTTAAAATGATGTATCTTCAAAACCCTATTTTAATTGTTTAAGGAACCATTTAGTTTTGTTTTTTTTTTAACACAGGATATAACATTTTTACTAGATTAACTGGACTAGATTATTATCCCCTTTCTTCACATAAGTAGATAGAAACAGGAATGGTCATCTAACAGCCATCTAATAATTCCAAAGTGTTTTAAAAACCACTATTATTTCAAATTTCAATTCTTTTTAAACTTATATATTCATAGAACTATATGTATAGTAGGATAAAGATTAAAAAAAAAAAAACGAGAGAGAGAGATACTTGTTTTTATCAAAACGTTCCTGGCTTGTAACTCCCTTCTCAAAGCAGACTATACAAACTAGAATTTCTCTTGTCCAACCAGGACATAGAAACTAGTCTAAAACCTAATCTTACCCTTTTTCTCTGTTTGTTTGTTTGTTTTGGTTCCTGGAATCAAACTCAGAACCTTGTGCTTGCCAGTTAGGTGCTTGTGCTGCTGAGCTATATCACTGGCCCTCCTCTCCTTCTTAGAGTTGGCCAAAAAGAAATTCTCTGAACTATCCTTGTCTAGTGGTAGATATTCAGTCCAAAAGGATCATTCCACATGTGGAGGGAAGGATGCTGCATACAAAAGGCCAAGAAGAATGCAAGTCTTGCTGGTTTTCCACACCCTGTCCATTTACACTAGACCATGTCCTTTCTGTAGTGACGTTTCCCGCACAGTTGTCCTAGCTTCAACCATGTATATGCAGGAAGTCTCGAAAAAACTCAAAAGGAAGGGTTGGAGTGTTTCTGGAATAGGCATAGCAGGGGTGGCCTACTTGGAGAGGACGTGGAAGCTCCTTACTCCTTCCTACATACCTTACGCTGCATCTATCTGGGTCCTTTGTAATATCCTTTATAATAAAACAGTAAAATATAAGTCTTTCTCTGACTTTTATGAGACATTTGAGCAAATTAAAACAGAGGAGGGGGTTGTAAGAAGCCCTGTTTGTAGCCAGTTAATCAAAAACGCACAAAAAAATCACTGGGGACGTTTGATTGGCATCTTCAGTGGGTGGGGGGACTAAGTCTTCATCTTATGAGGTTTACTTCCATCTTTGTGGCTGAACCTTCAACCTGTGGCATCTGATATTCTCCACAGTAAATAGTGTCAGAAAAGAATTGTGTTAGAAGACACTCAACTGATGTCCTCTCTAGAATTAATTGTTCTCCTGCTGGTATGGAGAAATCCCCACATTGCTTGAGGTCACTGAAGTCTTTTATGTTGGTTGTTGTGGTCTGAGAGAAGAGGAAAAACAATTTGTTTTTCTAACACAGTATGATACCATTTTTACCTGAACCAGTTTTCTTATGCCTTCTCTTAAAGCAGATTTAAAAAAAAATGACCTTTTAATGTATTGATGACTGGACTTTGCTTTCATAAACCAAGAGAGACCTCAAAACAACTATTAGCTTACCTCCTACCAGCACAACTGGCTCAAAATTAACTCTGACTACCAGTGTTGTTTCAGGAATAGCAGTTATCTAAACTTTGCATTCTTTCCAGTTTATTTATTTTGTTTGTTTTTTTGGTATAGGGGATCGAACTCCCTGACCTCATGCATACCAGGCAAGTGCTTGAGCTGCAGAGCTAAATTCCCAGCCCTCTAACCTTTGCTAGAGAACCAATGTTTTAGTTACAGTTAAGTTAAATATAATCAGGTACATCTGTATTCCTGAAAAACATTTTTATTTATTAAGCATATTCAGTGATCACTCTTATGTTACATAGTAATGTTAATAATTTTAAGTACTTGTAAGTTGCTCATTCTTGCTTCTGATTATTTTAAAAATGGGGTTCTTTAACTTGAACGTTTCCTACCTTGATTAATAAAGGCTGTTTTTCATTTTATTTTATAGTCATGTCCAGTATTTTAAAATATAACTTTATTTTGACTTTCAGTGTATGTAGAGAATATTTCCAAAATGGTGGAAAGAGAAAAGCACTTGAAAAAGATGAAAAAAGAGCTGTACTCACCAATAAGACCACTCCAGCCTTAAACATGCATGAGTCTTCTAAACTTGAAGGCCATTTAACCAACCTCAGTTTTACAAACCCTGAATTTATAACTGAGTAAGTATACTTTTTCTGCTTTATTAACATTATCCTAGGTGGCTGTGTTAATGTAAAATGATATAATGGCTTATCCCAAATAGTGGGCAGTTAATTCTCTCCTCTGGAAATATGTTAGGCTGAGAAACAAAAATTTGTACTATTAGGTAAAAAACTAAGATAAAATTTTAAGAAATATTTGGAAGATTAACAGTTCTGTATAGCTTGTGTTGTCCTCACTAAAAATGAGAAATATTATATTTTCTAATGCTTATAACACAAAGCATCAAAATAATAAAATGCAGATAAGCTGTTTAAAATACCTACTAAGAAATTACAAGTAAAAAAGAAAATGAAAGATAATAGTAACAATCATTATTGTTGATCTGAAAATCTGCCTGCTAGTTGTTTATTTAAATAGGCACAAGTAAGTACGTGAATATAATCCAATTTATTATAGGTAGTATTAAAATTATTTTTACATTTTAATACCTGAATGAAGTTTTGGTATCAAGTAATATTTAGTAAATTGCCTGAAAAATGAGAAATGCTATTCTAGAAAGTTCTTCAGAGATGTTGACTGTTAACCATGAAATAAGATTGAACTCTTAGTTTTACAACATTACATATCAATATTTTATTTCCTTGTGTTACTTTGATTTTGTGCTATGTGGATATTATCTAGTTATAAGCCATTCCTTTAAAAATGACTTAACAGGTACCTGCAATCCCAGCACTTAGGGGGCTAAGGTAGGATTGCTATGAGTTCGATGCCAGCCTTACTACATAAGCAAGTTCAAGGCGGACCCTGTCTCCAAAAATACAAAATTAACACATCTTTGATTTATTCAGTAGGAAATGATATGACATCTGTGTCTTTATTCAGAGGTTACTACAGAGTTCATAAAACATAACAACTGAATAAAAATTCATGGCTCAAATGTTACATTTTGAAATAGTTTTGAAGTGTTGACCAATATAAGTAATTGGTTATATTTCTATGAAAAATGAATTGGCTGTAGAAATTCATATGGTTCTTTTTTGCCATCTCTTTATTATTAAAATTACCTTATTTTTACAGTTATTTTTATCATATTTTCCTTTGATTCTTTAAACACTTTTTAATTTATTTGTTGAGATGGCATCTTATTATGTTACTCAGGCTAGCCTTGAACTTCCTGGGCTCATGTAGTCATCCAACTTAGTTTTGCAAGTAGCTGGGATTATTTGCAATGACTGTGGTCCCCAGTTTAACATTAGAATCACTGCTTTGAAGTTTTCATCTGTTAAATCCAACATTTAGGCTTCCTAAGAGGAAGAATCTATTTACTGCACTTCTTTCTTCAGCATGTGTCAGGCTTTTCTGTTTTTCATTGTATGTCTTATAATCTACTGTTGAAAACTGGACATTGTTGATAATACAGCATAGAAACACTCATTTTTTGTTTTCTCCTGAAAGGTTGGAGCAGGAGAATTTTAGAAATTTACCTGGACTTAAGGTGTGGGATCTGTCACCTGTTTCCTTTGTATTTGCTGATATATGTTGGCTTTCTTTTTTTTTTTTTTAATTGATTTGTTCAACTGGTTTTGTAGGATTTGCACCCAGTACAACTCAGTGTCAAAAACAGTAGGTCAAAGGTTGCACTCAGCATGGATCCCAGCTAGTCAGAAGACTGAGACATGAGGATCACAAATTCAAGACCAGGCTGAGAAACTAAGTGAGATGCTGTTTAAAAAAAAAGACTTGTTTTTGCCTGAAGTTCAGTCTGCATCTCAGCTAACCAGGAGTGCCATAGCCATTTTAGACTCTCATTGGTGTTGATACTCCCTGCTTTTTTCTACCAAGTTTCTTACTTTCACTGAAATGCTATGTAGGTTTTCTCCCCTTGCTCCACACTGTTAGTCCCCCACCTCCAGTGAACAACAGTGAAGTTGTTTCACCAGCCAGCTCCAACTAGGAAAAATTTGCATACAACTGAGCAGAATCTGAGAGGAGAGCTGGAGGAAGGCTCTCCAGCCAGGAAACCACAGGTCTCCACTGTTCTTAACCTATGTTCAGCTGATTTTCATAAAGAAACATTTCTCACCTTATTTGCCTTTAAAGTCTGGAATGGTTGTTTTTGATGGTTTTGTCTGATTGTATTTTGAGGATGAGATTTACCAGTCTTTTTTGTTCTACCATAGTCAGAAACGCTTTTCTCTGATTAAGCCTTTAAGTAGAAAACTTGATTTGGTTTTATATCCAAATAGAATTACTATGTAAGAATTTATTTAGTGTTAAAATCAAGCAGTAAAATGACTTAGCCTCACATGACTAGATTTAGATTTTTTTGCATTCTAAAAACGTTTTGGTATAGCATCTGGCATCAACATGTATGTATGAATCCATTCCTCTTGTTCCATTCACTATTTTGCAGCGTGTGTTTCCGTCATATGGAATCATTTTACATTCTCCTCATGCAATGCATGTTTGATTTCACTTTCTGGCAGTTGCAAATGCAGTATATCCTCTTTCTGGTAAAATGTTCTTGCACTAGATTGTATTTGAAGCATTGGCTCTTTCTAAACTTCCCAAAAGAATTGATAATTTTTGCTTCTAATGTTGAACTTTTTTTGCACCTCTACTATAGTATTTATATTGTATTAAAATTCACTAGAGTACGTTTTTCCAACTACAAATGACAAAAATTTGAGAACTTTGCATATGGAAGCGATATTATAAATGTAGAACACACTCCATTCTGGTCACATTAGGTACATTTCTTTCTAGCTTTTTTACTGGACATTTTTAAAAATATGATAGAAACTATATCATATAAAGACTGTTGTAAACCTCTCTTCCTATGCCAATAAAACATTCATTCTGCAGAGTATTTCTTTATGGAGATCCACCATTGTGTATATTTAAATATAAAGTGATTCCAAATAGAAAAATACTCAATTTTCAGACAAAGAAATCCTTTCCATTTAGTACTCTGCTTATTTACAAGGTTTATTGTATAGGAAGATACATATGTTAGTATCCAAATCTATTTGACTTCTGACTTTAGATATCATAGATTATCTTTTTCCAAGACTTATCTTAGAATAAATATTCAAATTATTTTAATTTCTGTGTTCATATAGAACATGTCCACATAGTACATATATCTTTTTCTTTATTTTTATTAAAAGTCCAGTATTTGTTATTATTAGAGCTACTTGGAAGTCACCTGTATCTCAAAATAAGATATGGTACTTCTAAAGTATGTTCATGATGTGATTGCTGGACATTTTATCCCATAACCTAAATAAACATTACTGTTAATGTTACATAGCTGTGCTCACCTTCCCTACTTCATGCAGTATATATGTATTTGTAATTGATCCAAAGATAGTGCTTAACTTTGCTGCTGGTTTAAAAGTATTAATGTTTTTTAAAAACATTGTTTGACTAGTCTACAATCTGGGCTATAAAACACACTTAAATTTGAAAAGATCGTCATACATGCTCTCAGTGACAACAGAAGTAAACTAAAACTCAGTAGCAGAAAAAGAGCTGGAAAATCTCTAAATAGTAATAGATTAACAAACACAATCTGTCACACACGTCATACAAGTTTTTTTGTTTTTGTTTTTTGCGGTAACGGGGATTGAACTCATGACCTCGCGCTTGCCAGGCTGGTGCTTATGCCACTGAGCTAAATCCCCAGCCCTGCGTCATACAAGTTTTAAGAAAATATTTCGAACTAAATAAAAATCCATCTTACCAACTACCAAGTTTGTGATAGGTAGTAAAAGCAGCACTGCTAGAGGAATGTACAGCATTGAGTATAGATAAAAGAAAAAGATGTAAAAATCAGTAATGTAAGCCTCTACCATGGGGGAGGGGGTTCAGAGACAGAGAGAAATACCAATGTTAGGAAAAAAAGGAATGTTAAGGGTTCATCTCAGCATTAAAAACTCCTTCTGCTTAGAGTTATAAAACTGAATTTCTAGGTTGAAGAGTATAAACGATTCGAGGCTCTTACACATATTACTGAGTTGCTTTATAGAAAAACTACTAACAATGTCTGTCAGGATAAACGTCCGTTTTGCCAAAACTCACCAGCATTGAGTATTTTCATTATTTTCACTCTTTGTTAACACCAGAATAATATGGCATCCCATTGCATTAATTTGTAAAATAGAAAATAATATGAAATCACAAAAATAAAATACATATTGTGGATTTCTAGTAGTTGGTGTGGCAGCACCATGGTACACATGTTGTCACTGTGCTTTCTAAGACCCAGGACAGAAATAGGTAGTTGGTCATCGGATTGTTTCCATAGCTCTCAGGCTTGGCATCAGAATCTTCATCTGTTAGTCACTGTAAGAGAAGGAACTGATATGTTGTTTATGTCTGTTACACTTGCTATTAATAGAAATAGAATTTTGATTCTAAGTTAGCAACTAAGGCAGAGATAGCAGTAAGGTTTCTTTATTTACATTTTTGAGAGTTGTCTATGTCATTTGCCCTTTAGGAATTGGGATCTTAAGTGTTTATCAGTTTGTATGAACACTTTTCTTGCTTGCTTGCTTTTTTTTTTTTTTTTTTTGTTATTGTGGATTGATCCCAGGGCTTTTGGCTTGAGCTATACCCCTTCCCTTTATTTTTATTTTGAGCAAGTTCTCACTAAGCTGCTAAATTGTCTAGACTATTCTCAAACTTGCAATCTGCCTCAGTCACCCAGAGTGCTGGAATTACAGGCACGTGTCACCACTCTGTGTGAACTTTGAGTAGATATATACTTTACCAATAGGAGGAAGGCAGAAAAAAGAAAAGCAATAGCAGAAACATGTTTTTATAATCATCTACTCAAGAGCAAGTCAGTTGGAGAAGAGGAATGACAACTGTGTGTGTGTAATTATAAATGCAGAGTACAAATAATTCTCACTATTTTGATTAATTCATTTACATTTATTTTGTGGTACTAGGGATTCAAACTACGTTCTTCACACTGAGCTCCATCCTCACCCCCTCCCAAATTTAATAGAAGCACAGAAAATAACATTGGGGAAATATATAACATACTGAGTCTCCCTTTCTTCCATAAACAATACAAATAATACGGTGTAGTCTTCAGATATTTTTTAAAAATTGGAAGAACTATATATTAAGACCCCAGAATTCTGAGCTTTCTAATAAAGATCCAAAGCACAGATACTGAGAATGAGATTGGGATTAATTATATAGGTTCAGAACATTATTTGGTTAACAGCTCAGCCACTGAACAAATCTTAATGAGACAAGTATCATGATCTAGATTTCTTTACTATAACTTAGTGATGGCCAACCTTTTACTTGTGTGCCTTGTTACCGGTGCTCAGCTGCTGGGATGATGCAGAGGCCATTTGGCTTGTGTTCTGACAGAGGGCTCTGCATGCCTGGTGTGGCACGTGTGCCATAGGTTTGCTACCATTGGTTGTATGTAAAGGAGAGTGATAAGCACATATTTCTTACTAGAAAAAAAAACTATGGCTGGCGGAAATTGTAAATTTGTGGGGATATACTGAGGATCAAACTCAGGACCTCGTGCTTGCCAGGCAGCGGCTTATGCCACTGAGCTAAATCCCCAGCCCTGTAAATGTTTTTGTAGTAAAAAGTTAAACATTACAAAACAGTTATGTTAATGTCAGTTTATGAGATACTTAATCTAATGTGTGAACTATTTCCTTAACTATTAATAATTTACTATCTAAAGCAAGTTGCATTATATCTTTTATAACTGGAATTGAATGTAATTTAATCCATTGGAAAAAATAAAACCAAATAGACATATAAAATTATAAAGATAATTTAAAAAGTGGAGTGTTTATGTTTTCTTTTAAATTAACAAGTCACTGCTGTTATCAGTAAGTTACTTAAGACAGTGTTCTTGTATTTAATGATGAAAAATCATTGATCGCTAGGCAGGGTGGTGCATGCTTATAGTCCCAGCCCTGGGGAGGCTGAGACAGGAAAATTGCCATGAGTACAAGGCCAGTCTGGGATACATAGTGACCGTACATAAAATTAATAAATGCTTTGTGGCATTCAGTATGAAACTATTCCAATTAACTAGGCACAGTAATATTTACTAATCAAAAATTTATACTCCAGATATACAGATTTTAAAACACTTTCTTTTGGAGTAGTTATGAATATCAGATTTTTATTAAGAACATGATCTTCGAAGAAGTCAAGATGGCCGACCAGTGAGCAACAAAATACAAAGCCTCCTGGGAGAAACAACTCATATGCCAGAATAAAATACCCTGGAGAGACCAAAACAGAGGGAGATGGATCCTCTTGACACGGGAGGAAATTAAAACGTAAAAAAGCTCGTCAAACACGTCGAGACTACAACTGAAATAGCTAAAAACTACAGGACACAGCATTTTCACTGTGACCCACCAAGTTTGCACCTGCCTAAATTTGTACCACCTTGAATCCGAGCAGGCCGGCAGAGCTGCCCAAATTCTTTCCCGCTGCCACTCACAGGAAGCACTGCAGCGCTAAAGTGGGGGTTGGTGAGCCCAATGGATAGTGGAGCTGGTGAAGTGACCTTCATTAATCCACAGTCAGTGCTGGGAATGAGATCCCCCCCACACAGGAAGGGCGCAACCAAATGGGTGACATGTTGGAATCAGGCAGGAGGAGCCTGAACTGGGACGACAATGACTTCAGTTGGTTGCTCCCTCCCCAGAGCAGATCTGTGGGATTTGCTTGGACTGGGCCGCACCCCTGACTGGGACCCAGTAAGCCGTCCCAAATCAATTCCCTGCACCTAGCATGCACTAACCGGGTGAAGGCTCCTGAAGTTTGGCTGGCCCAGTGGGAAGGGGCAGACATGCAGCTGCTGCTTACCACCTCAGTGACAAGAACAGGCAGGAGAGGGTGGAGGTCCCTTGCCAGTGTGCTTCAGAGGAACCATGGCCAACAGGGAAGGGGGCTGGGACCTGCACTGTAACCTAGTGGAGGAAGCCAGGGCCATGACAGGAGAGAGAGGCAGGAGGAGGCCCCCAGCCCAGAACCCTGAGAGCCCTGATCCAGGAGAAGGAAAAACGAGACTGAGGACCACAAACATGCAACATCAGACATGGCTTTGATGGACATTAAGAGATATCTTTGGGACCTTATAGACGAGCTCAAAACTGAAATATTAAATCAGGTAAAGCAAGATATGAGTAGAGTAATAAATGCTCTCAGGAAGCATCTCTCAGGAAGATACAGGTGGAAGGGAGGAACACAAAAAAAGGAGAGAAACATTCGATGAAGAATATGAACAAAATGTAGAATATGTGAAGCAGATTCAGAGATTACCAGGAAATTAAAAACTCCATTGAAAACTGGCAAAACACCTTAAAAGAAACTAAGGATAGACTATCAAAACTTGAAGACAAGTTTGCAATGTGTGATCATGAAAGGAAAGATCTCTTAAAAATAACAAGGAAATAGGCAGTAACAATACAAAGGCTAGAAGATGATAAGAGAATCTGTAATTTAAGAATAAGAAATGTGAACGAAGAAGCAGGAATACATACAGGTGAATTACAAAGGCTATTCATGGAAATAATTAAGGAAAACTTCCCAAGCATGGGAAAAGAAAATGACATTTGGTTATGTGAGGCATATAGAACTCCAGCCACCTACAACCAAAACAGATCTACACCCAGACATATAATAATCAAGATACCAGAAATTCAATATAAAAACAGAATATTAAAAGCTGTCAGAGAAAAGAAACAGATTAACTATAAAGCTAAGCCCATCAGGATGACAGCTGACTTCTCTACACAGATCATCAGATCAAGAAGAGCTTGGAGTGAAGTATTCCAAGCCCTAAAAGAAAATAACCTCCAACCCAGATTGATGTATCCTGCAAAACTGTCACTAGAAATTAATGGAGAAACAAGATGCTTCCATGACAAAGAGGAACTGGGAGAGTTTGTGACCACCAATCCAACCCTACAGAGAATACTGAAAGACATTCTAGAGAGAGAGAGAAAAAATACCAGGATTTTAGGAAGAGTGGCAGAAAGGCCTCAATGAGTGGGGCAGGCAGTAGAATGAAGGAGAAAAGTAGACAAACAAAGGCAGAAAAATAGCATAGCAGACATAAGGCAGAGAAGGATGGCTATAATCTCTAACATAGATGGCCTTGATACACTATATTGTTAATAGTGCTCCAGGATTTAAAACCAACATTACTCACACTACTCTGCTTAGATGTGTTACATTCTGTTTCAGTCATTCTACCTGTACTAGATTTGAGGGCACAGATAGTAATCCCAAAAATAACAGGATATAGTACGGTAATCATCCTTAATTTCCTATTAACTTAATTTATAACTCTAAAACCTACACTGTTTTACCATGACTGATTGTAATCGAATCTTGTTTGTTAGATCGCTGTTTTGTATTGATAGATTTTATTCAAAGCTGTTATGATTGATAGCATCAAGTCTGGGAGTATAGGCAACTGCACTTAAGATGACAAGAGTCACTAGAATATCTATTCTGGTTTGATTATTACCTACCTTTGAGGTTTTATACTGTCTACAATGTTTTATTTTTACTAATATTGCTATGTACTGCTATATTCAATTATACGCTATATTCAATTATGCCTGATGATATAGGCGATTCTATTGAAGATAATAAGAAACAACACAGTAATCATTGTAGATCACCTTATACTGTGGTTTTATATGACTTTTTGGTTTCATGTTTTTATAGGAATTTGTTTTGTTTTGTCTTGCCAAGTTTTGTTTTTCCCTCTAATACAGAAAGGATAGAAATACATGTAAAGACTCATGCATGCGTAGCTGTTTACACTCTCACTGTTTGAATATCTACTTTGTATGCTTTAATTTTGTAACTTGAACAACTATTTCTAAGAGGGCAATATGTAATTTATCAACTAGTGATTTCTTATTGTTTATCTTTTTTCTTTGAAATTCTGAATTATCTCTACCCTTTACATGCTTTTGTTTCTCTTTAAATAAAAATAAATAAATACATAAATAAATAAAACATGACCTTCATGGGGATACAAGAAAGTGATGGTTAAAGATACAGCACTAACAGAATTTACTCTTCAATTGGATAGTAAAACACAACTTTTTTCAGACACATTCGCCAACTGCTTCAGCCAGTTGCTTTAGCCAGTTTCCCCTGTTGCTCTTTTAATTTTGTTAATGCTAATGTGTTAGCATCAAAAATGTATTTTATTTAATTGATTCAAGATAATAAAATATTTACTATAGACATACTGGTACAAAATAAATGTGTGCTGCAATCAGTTGGGTAGAATTTATGATTTGAATGTCTTTCAAGACATTATCTTCTTTTAAGCATCCCACTCATTTCCACACTTCTCTGAAAAGTATCATTACTTTATAAATCTTCCCATTAGAATTTTAGGTCACTGAAATTTACCTGGCACTCGTAGCACTGTATGAATCTCTCAAGGTTGCTGACTTTTTTTTTTAAGACAGGGTCTTGGTTTATAGTATAGGCTGACTTTGAACTCACAGTGATCCTCCTGCATCAGCCTCCTGAGTGCTGGGATTATAGGCTAGATTATTACTATTTATGCCATACATACGATACATTTAAATGTATTTCAGAGAAAGCATATGAAATGCAATAATTTCCTCCTAAAGTAAATTAAACATAGCTAGATGTTTCTAATTTAAAAAGCAATGAAGCATCAAACAGAGGAAAAACTAGATAAGAAATGTTTTGATGTTAGAATGCTTGACCATCAACTTATACTATCTTTTTCATTTTGTTGCACTGCTTGAAAAGAAGGTAACTACATGCTCTGGCTTGTGTTTACTAGTGCTTTCTTATTTTCATAAGCATCCCAGTTTGAACTATAAATTTTATGATGAGCCTGCCTACAAACAGAATCCATGATATACCTCAATTATACATGTGCAGAGAAAAGTATAGTGGATTTCGAAAGGAAACAGAAGAATACAGGTAAATAGACATCATGGCCCAGCAGTTGACTACCTTTTGCAAGCCAGTATGGATTTTTTTTTTTTTATGTCTTACTAGAAGATGCAACAGAAGGCATAGAGACTGTGAGAATTAAAAACAGGTATTTAGTCTAAAAAGCTGTAACTTCAGAAGAGAAAGCCCATGGCTAGTAGATGTATCAAGGAGCCTCAGTAACGAGAACATACAAGGTTGAAAAAAAAAGTGTGAAATTACCATAATTTTTCATATTTTGTTTTTAAATAGTAACAGTTATGCAGTAGACCAACTGATTAGTTTGCATTTAAGTTTTCTTTATATCCAGTTCTATTCTGCCAAGTATAGAAAAAGATCTTGAACTGTTTAGAACAATTATTCCATGTTTTATGAATTACACAACCAGGACTATTATCTAAAGTTTTCATATAAAAATCATATTATGTTGAATATCCCTGGATATTCAGAAAATCCCTGATATTCTGAATATCCCTGGATATTCAGAAAAGTTTCTGATTTCAGATTTTTTTCTAACAATTTGGAATATTAACTTATTCACAAGGAAATGTTTTAGGGATGGAATCCAAATCAAATTACAGAATTGACTTATTACTCATGTATACTTCATGTACATAGCCAAGAAGTAGTTTTATGTTATTTCAAATAACTGTGCATTTGCCTGTGATCTATCACCTGAGGAAAAGTGATAGATCACCTTTGTGAAATTTTCTGCTGTGAAATTTTCTAAAGTGTCATAAGAGGTTCCTTTGCATACATAACTGAATTCTTGAAAAATGTTTTTTTTAGGAGACATGGAATAATATAAAAATTGCACAGCTATTAGAGGGTTTTAAATACCATTTTTCTACTAGAAAAAATTACACTTGTTTTAAACAAAATTAGTAACAATGTATTTCTAGTATGTTGTTTTCTTTTAAGTTCATAAAATTACACAGTTGAGCCTTTACCTTCTAAATACATGTCCATATTGAGGCATGTGTAATACAGAGAGAGATCAAAAATATACTGCTTTGAGCAGCTTTCATGAATTTTATCTTTGTGTCAATTGTATTAAGATTTTCCTTTGCTTGTTTCTTCTCTTCTCTTCTCTTCTCTTCTCTTCTCTTCTCTTCTCTTCTCTTCTCTCTCTCTCTCTCTCTCTCTCTCTCTCTCTCTCTCTCTCTCTCTCTCTTTCTTTCTTTCTTTCTTTCTTTCTTTCTTTTTTGAGCTGATGTCTTGTTTTGTTGCCCAGGCTGACCTCAAACTCATAGCCATTCTCCTGCCTTAGCCTTCCAAGTGCTAGGATTTACAGGCATGCACTACGACACCCAGCCTCAATTTTTTGTTTTTTAATTTTAAAGAGAAAAAGACATAAAGAAGTAAAGTAAAACAGAGTTTCAATTCAGGCTAATAAGAGCCTAACAATAATTAATACACTACACATTATTATATTCATAGTAGTTGCACAGAATACAAGATACAGGCATAAAATTGTATTAAGACAACTAAACCCTTATTTCTGGTGAGAGGAGTGGAATAGAAAACAAGAAAAGTGTGGATAAATATGAAGACTGCTGCTAGTTTTAAAAAAAGAAAAAGAAAAAATTCTTTTGAGGTCACCAGGACTCAGGTCCCCATAGGAACAGTATACCTGTAGTAGAGAGGGTACTCAAACTGAGTTTTGAGTCTAAATCGTCACCCATCAAGTCTGTGGGGCAGCTGCTGTGTGAAGAGATGCAGTATGAGCTGAGACTCTGTTATCTATCAGTAGCCCTTTTCTCACCGTTTAGCTGTTTGGCTTCCTGACCGTTTCTGATTATCAGGTCACTGGAACGCAATCTCTTCCCCTGTTCTTGCCCTCTGTGCTGCACAGGCCAATGTGACAGCCTTATTGCAGATCTATCAGAGTCAAAGCAGCTTTCTTGCATTAGCCAAAGTGCTGCACAGAATTCTGAGACGTTTCCCTAAACCAGGCTTTATAATACATTCTGTACTCAGTTTATCCTTTATTATAAGGGAATTAGCCAAGTTCTTAATATCAAATAGCCATATAGAAAAATGTATAGATATTTAATCTCATTACATTCCTTGTCATTTTTGAAATGATAATACTCATGTAATAATACACACTATTGTATTATATATGCTTCCTAACCTCTTTTGGTTCAACTCTCTGTGTAGAAAGTCCTGTGAAAATGATTCATAAAGCATTTTATTTATATAATAGTTACCTAAATTATATTCCTGCTGTGTACATTTAAGGATAGTCAGCCTTGTATATGATTGCATCATTGAAACCTAAGGCGTGCCAGTGCATGAGGGGTCAGTATTATTTAAAAATAGGGACAGAGTTGAATAATACAGAAAGTTTTTTAATTATAAATTTTTTTCAGAAGAATGCCATGATTTAAAAATAAGTATGGTCCTAATAACCAAAAACAAAATGTAAGCCTCAGCTCTTTTTGAAATAAAAAAGTTGTTGAAGAAACTTAATCGTTTGTATTGCCACTACTTTAATACTCCAAAGAAGTTTTCAGACCTCAAAAAAATACTGTCAGTTTTTATCTAAACCAGGTCATAGCACAGACCTTTTAAACTGTAAATAGGAGTATGAAATAGTCAATAATACTTATAATAAATTGTCTATTGCATTCCATCACAAAGCCTTTAGCAATAGTATTTGCTTTAAGAACTGTTCTAGAGGAAAGCCTGTCCTTCCAATGGTCCTGTTACCAATTAACTCTGGGTTCAACGTAGCTTATTAAGTTAGAAGTGTTTTAAAATCCTGGAGAACAGTATGTTTAACAGAATTCACAGTGTTCTAAATATGTAAGTTAATTGATTTTCATCAAATCACAAGAGAACCTGTGTCTAAATGCCAGGTTGTCCTTAAACCTTACTAGTGGTTGAGAACTTATGAAAAGATAGACAAATTCTAAAACCTTTAGTTCTTCACTTAATAACTGTCCTAAAGGACATTGTAATATTTTTTAACCATTATATAAAATTGTCCAAGCCAATATGTTAGATTATAAAGCTTCATGAGGACAGATATTGGAACTGAGCTTTTCTGCTAAATCCCTAGAGCCTCTGAGTGGCCTCACATATTAAAGGAATTGAGTAATTTAGTTAAAAAAAAATTCTCTTTTAGAAAGCATCCTTACAATTAATTTTAACTTGCATTCCCAATAGTCACCACCACATGAATAATTCTGACTTTATAACATGAAGATGAGTTTGTTGAGGTTAGAAACAGAGGAAATTAATATTACTCTTTCCTTTGTTTTCTTTTTACTTTTAGAATATCTTTTCAGTTCTGTATATCACTGAATAAGATGATATGGTGCAAAATACGTAAGAGTAGCATAGAGCTGTAAACATAGCAGATGAACATAGTATGGATGATCCCAAGGAGATTAAAGATTAGAATGCTGGAAAATGAACTATTCAAGGGAAAAAGTGGTTTGGTTTTGGTTTTTTAAAGCAGACTTGATACCTCCAGACACTGCTGGTAACTGTTTGTCTCCTTACCGTATTTAGTATAAGAGAGTAAATCCAATTTTAGCTGACTTGTATTGAATTACCTCCACAAACATAAATAAAAATTTATTGTATTGAATAAAAGGAGATCAATTCAAGTAATTAGTATGGAGGAAGTGGGATCTTCAAATACCAAAGTGAAGGGGAGTTGGGAAAAAAGGGAATTTTTTAGTACAGCAAATTAGAAACCTTAAGTTAGAAGACAGAAGCATTACATACACTAATAACAATGAAATGTAACAGAAGAGACCAAGTATCTTAGAGAAAACCAATGAGTAATTCCAAAAATCTGGGCATATTTATCATAGGTGCAGAGTCCTCTACATCTACAAAAATTTTTACTAATCATAATAGATGGCCCTCCATCAAGGAATTGTGTTCCTTAAGTCATTTTTAAGAAAACAGAAAAGTGAATTTTGTATTGAGAGACTTCTTTAAATATAAAAATACTCTCAGATAGTAGATTCCTGTCATTTATTAAAAAATGATAGATTAGCTCAGAAATTCAAGTTATTTAAAACTTGCGATATAGGTTGCCAAGATATTGTTTGTGTTGTAAATAATGCTAGTAGAGATAATTGAGTAAGCAGTACTTCAAAATATTAAGTATGATAGGTTCCCTGTGTTGTTCACCAATATCATGAGACAGTCATTTAGGGCAAAGTCATAGGATAATGTAAATCCACACTTAGCTTTTAAAATTATTTTTCTCACTTGTCATCAAGTTTGAGTTCTTTTATTACCTCGGTGTAGTAAAACATGTTTTTCAGTGTAATTTCCTTGGAAACATTTGCATTCGTTTCTTTCTGGAATCTTACTAAACTTCTTTGCAAAGATTACTTTAATCAGAACCAGTAACTCAAGTCTATATATTTGCCTGGGATCCAGGAAACTCAGTGTGTCCCAGTGTCTTCAGGCAAAGGTATAGAGAGCTGGTATGCCACTATTATTCATGTTTTGGAACTCCCTCTTGTCATTCAGGGAACACTACTCAACAATTCTACAGAACAAATTTGAAGCTTAATTATCAGGTGCAGGAACTATGGAGGTGTATGTTAGGTTTCTCCAGTGGAACAGATACATTAGAATATGTATGCATGAAGATAGTGAAAAAGGTTTATTTTAAGGATTTGGCTTCTGTAATTGTAGACGTTGGAATCTGCAAGGCAAGCTAGCAGGTTTCTCAATGTATATACTAAATTAAAATGAGAATGAGTGGTGGTTTTGCTTCCTGACCTAACCTTGGAGCAGGATGAGAGAACAGTTATTCATAACCCATTGCCCACATATTCATGGCATCATTTTCTCTTCCCCAGTCTGGACATCTCAGAGTGACATGCTTGTACCTTTCATACTCTTAGAAGCCCTGTATTTGCTCACTTCCCCCTGTTAGCTTGACAAGCTTATCTTACTGCAGATCTTGTAGAGACTGTCACAGGTTGCTGGCAGTGTGTATACTTCAGTGTTTGGAATATGTACAACCCAGACATTTGCACAAGGAGCATCCTTCTGAGCAGATTTTGTGTTCAGTTGGTGCAGTAACATACTGACCTTTTTTAAAAATTTGAATAACAAAGACATCATTTAAACTGGTATGGTCCTAAGATTGTATTATTTAATCTTTACTAAGAAGATTGAATCTATAATTTTTTCTTTTATCTGTTTGAAATAGTGTTTTATACTTTTTGCAGTTTTGCAACTGTGAATAGGTATTTTCATACCCTTTTGTGATTCCTAATGTGAGTTAATATTGATAGGTTATTTGCTATGTTTGTGGAGGGAAGTTTCTTTAGCATTTTCTTCATCTGTTCAGATCATTTTCCCATCTTTGCTTTTACATTTCTTCAATATGGTTTTAGTATTCTGATGTTATAAAATGTTACAGCATTTTCCTCAGACTTGATTTTAATTTTTTCCTTGTGTTTGTTTGCACGTTTTCAAATCGTCGTTTTGTCTGTGGTTTCTGCACTCAAAACCTTAGAGAATTATTGCAGACTTACTTAAATTTGAGAACATAATTTATGAAGTTTTGTGATTGTTTTCTATATTATATGCAAAAGGTGTTTAGCTTCATGCAACTTTTTGAAATATGTTAACTACAGTTAACAAAAAACTTCAACAAAGTATACAATTTAAATATAAATTTCTACTGCCATTGTGATTTTTCTTCATTTTTAAACAATCTAATCAAAATATTATTTACTTTAACTGAATTTTCAAATACTCATTTGTATTTATGGTTTCAATGAATGAAGGCAAGAGAGGCTTCATTCAGAGTAATCTTAGTAACAAGTATGTACGCATACAAAGTACAAAGCAAGTGTATGTCAGTCCTCCTTATATCTGTCTTTAACCATATGAGTATCGGGTCCTGACCTAGATCCCCGATCTTCCAAACGAGTATATGGCGGAGGTTAAATAAAAACAGACAAATAGTATGATTTTAGGGGCTCCAGGGGGATCAAAACCCTTCACTTGAGCTTGTGACTCCGAGGGCTGGGACCAAGTCTTCTCTGGATTAGCCCACTTAATTAGAATGAAGGACAAAAGTTGAGAAAACTGAGAAAAGCACAGGAAATGAGCAGGACCTCGGGAGTTGGTTCTAGGACCTCTCCAAGTGGTAAATTATGCCAATTTAGGAGAACCATCTTATCTCCAAGATAACATTCATGGTAGGATTGAGACTGTAGGAGTGAATTTCCTTTAACTGCTGTCTCCATTGACTTAATTAGTGGAGGAACCAAGGTGTCTTCAGGTGTGGCCTTATCTTGCCCTTTGAGGTATCTCTGGCCTCATAGATCAATACAGATCTCAGCCAAGATCAGTGATTCATAGAGGTTCATTTACTATGAATCAGCTCCCTTCGCCAGGCCAGGGGCCGAGGCCTAGGACAGACTCACAGATAAACCATAGAAAGCCAATTAGTAAAATTTAAATCCTGCTCAGAGCTGCTTCGTAGCAATCTCCAACATATGAGTACATATTTTGAAATAGGCTCCTAAAATTTTTAGTGCTTAGTAGAAAGTAAAAGGTTTTCTTAAGTGTGGTGAGGTAGACAAAATTGTGGATAGGCCTCTCTTTTTGCTCCATACATTTTCATCTTTCATTTATTCAGTTAAAGCTTACTTGGTGCTCTACTGTAGGTATTGCTATGCAGGGATTTTCTTTTTCTTTATTTTTTTTTAAGTATAGGAAAAATTTATTGAGAAAAACAAAACTTCTGTGTAAGATAGTCAGCATAGGACCTGGAAAGTGGGTTGTTCACCAACCCTACTTCTCAGTGATATTTATTGAGAAAAGCCACGAAGTGAGGCAGGTTCAAGGTGGGATAGAACTATAATCAGTTAATAAGATTGTAAGTGTAGTTTCTTAGGTAATATTGATTAAATGGAGTTCAAATGGGGACGCAAGTTCAGTAACAAGCACACAGGAGATGGACTTTTCTGGAGGGGTCGGTTAAGGAATGCAGGGATTTTTAGCAAGTCATTAAGTTTACTAATCAACTGATCTTCAAGTCAGACTTGAAGATCAGTTGATTATCTTAAGATCAGTTGATTGTCTAGGTAGGCCCCTGTTGATTGTCGAGCTTGTCTAGGTTGATTGTCGAGCTTGTCTAGGTTGATTGTCTAGAGAGTTTGTGGAGTAGGCCTAATCTGATCGCTGAAGCCCTTGGAGAACTTTGTTCAGTATGCAAAAGAAAAGGGGAACATGAATGGTAGGGAGACTTGAAGCATAAAAAGCATTTGACATGCTGTTGTGAACTTTGAAAATGGAGAGGGCCAAGAGCTAAGGAAGAACTACTCCCAGTAACTACAAAGCAGGAACTTCAGTCACACATCCACGTGGAAATGAATTTTGCTACTAATTTGAATGAGGCTAGAAGTAGGTTCTTTCCCATGGTTCCCATGTAAGAACTCAGGCTAGATGACACTTCAATTTCAGCCTTATTATATCCTAAATAGAATATCAGCAAGATTGTCTGGACTTTGACATGCAGAACTAGGTTTTAAAGCTAAATTTGTGACAGGTTACTGCATAGCAGTAGAAAACAAATACTGTGTATTGTTAACTTGTTTTCAAAGTGAAGCACTGCATCGATTGTATTTATTGTTTCATAATAAATTTCGTAGTGTTTTGTGTTTGGCCACTTAAGTGTGTTCAAATTGCCACTTGTATGTTAGACATAGTAACTGTTACTGTTAAATGTTTATGCTGCTTTGTTAGGCAAACCATTTACTGGCTTTGGGGAATTACTTAACTTCTCTAAGTCTTACTTTCCTCCTCTGTGAAATAGAGTATGTCCTTACACATAAGAATTTTACATGGCTGTTGCAGTTTCCATTGTCATTTTTAAGTGATGATGATAATCATGATAGCAACACAAAGAATGTTGTCAGTAAAATCAGGAGTATGGACATTCATGTGAAACCGTAGCAGATGTTTTCACTTAATTTTTTGTATTTTTCTCTTACATTTTATATATGGGGTTTTTGGATTATCATTTTGAATTTTTTCAGATGTTTTGTTTAGAACCTGTATGTCCTTTTCTTTCTCTTGAAGCCTCCATTTCCCTAACTTTGATCTCAATGTTACCCAGAGAAGTTCTGTATTATAGTTTTATATACTTGAAAGGGAGTTTTGCCAGCAGAATAAATTTGGGAAAACATTGAATTTAAGAAAGAAAAAAGAGTTTCTTATACAGCTATTGTATAGTTATACTTTCTGGGTAATCCTTCTAAAAGACAAGGCAAAACATTTCTCACAGTTAGTGACCTATTGACTGAAGAGCATCTTATGAGAGTGCCTCTTGAAATGCACTTTGGAACAAACTATTTTTTATTTTTTAGTAATTCATTAGCTCTACAAGCTATACCTGCCTTTTCATTGTTAAAGCTTTTTAAGTCTCGTGTGGTAGGCAAAATTTTCTTTTCTACGTCTACTTTGTGTGTATTGTTTAGTCCATAAGTAACCTTTGATCAACACACTTAGGCTCCATCCAATACATTTTTTTGCTAGTGAAATACCATCATGTTTAAACCCAGTAATCTTTAGTCAGAAATTTTCTAATTTAACTAACCTTTGTGCTGTTCCAGGAAGGAATGATTAAGACAAGAGGGTAGGTAGAACTAATGATTTCTCTATGATTCAGTCTACCAGCCCTAAAAGTTGACATGATAAAATTTCTATATTTGACTATAAATGACTGTTGTGACTCCAAGGAGTGATAGTGCTGTTCACATAATCTCAAAAGTGCACTTATTTGTTTGGTTTTTCACCCCTCGAAAAGATCGGAAATAGAAATTTATTATAAAGCATCAGTGATAACAAGAAAAGGTAAGATCATTTATTTCTAAGTACTTTAACCACAGGATATTTTGTTCGAGGGAATTTTCTGTGGAAACCCACCATGTGAAGCAAATGCATTGCTCTCTGGTCGAAGGGTGTTTGTAGCCTCCCAGTATTTCCCACATCTGCTTTTGCTGGCCCTTGTACAGACTAGAGAATACTTCCCCAACTCTGTAGAACACACTGAAAATACCACTCTTTCAAACTGCACGCTTGGATAAATTTTGCCAAGCTTTTTTATGTAATGAGTGAAAAATTTTACATAGAGTTTACAGTTTCTCTTAACATGTCTTGATTAGTTTGAAATGCTATTGTCAACACGGGCATCATGCCAGACCAAAACTTACATAGGAAATAAAATCCTGCATTTCCTTATTAAATTGTTTAACCAGCAGGGTGGGAATTGAAGTGGAGAATAAAGAAATACGATCTTGTACTGTAACTGTTTTGGAAAAGAGAAGAAAAGACAATACTGAGTTAAAAGCAGGATAGGAAATTTAAGTGAAAAGTTTTAATTTGGAAAGCTTATACATCTTTGCATATACCAATGTTTTGCACTTAAGATTTTTCCATAGTGTAAAGTAAAAATTGTCAAATTGAAATTACAGAAATTATGAATTCTGAAGTTATAAAAATGTTTTAAATAATATGCTTTGCCTGTTTGGTTTGTTTTTTGCTGTTCTGAGGATAAAACCCTGGGTCTTGCCCATGCTAGACAAGTGCTGTAGCACTAGGTTGCATCCTTAGCCCTAAACAATGCAATTTAAACATTCTTTGCATATATTTATCTAAAGAGCTAAAAGTGAAAATTTACTGGTATATAATAAACATTTCAAAGAAGAATTAAAACCTAGAGGCAGCATAACCAAAGAAAATTTTTAGCTAAGCTTTGCTGTCCAGTGTGTTTTAATATGTAATATGTAAATGAAGAAAAGTAGAGCAGCTAGACTGATAACTGAAACCAATCTAACAATTATTTCAGTTTACATTTGCTTTCAATTTCTTTTCTACATTTTTTCTGTTTTTTATTGGCAGTTTTGTTTTTTAAATGACCGCAAGTATGATATTGAAGTCTTGTGTTCCTTCCAGGCATAAGATACAGTTAGACTGACCTGGAGTTCAATGTTAATGTGTGAACAGTATGTATTAAATAAAATGACATAAAGCACAAAAATACACATAAATCCAGGATGTATGTTGATATGTTGACAAAATGTTGTGACCAGAAGCCATGTATTTGTTCTAGGAATTATGATTGTCAGTGTTTAAAGTAACTTTATAGCACATAACTACCACAAATAGCAAGAATTGACTTATATACACATATATAAAACAAATCCTTCAAGTTATGAAAAAATAATATATAAAAACAAAATATGCTCTTTCCCAAGAATACAAGTTTGACTTAATGCTATAAAATTTATGAACATACTCTTAATATAAGCATATTAAGGAAAAGTCCTATTTCAATAGAAGCATATAATGAGTTTGGTAAAATTCAACATTGATATATGTTAAGCAGATAAAAACCCAGTTATGCATAAAAAAAAATACTTCACCTTTATCATATATAGTATTGTGTATAAAACCTGTAACAGTCATTAAGTACTAAAATGTGCTCTCTGAAATTGCTATAGTAATACTCACTTATTCACTTCTGTTTAACATTTTATGAAAAGCCCTTTGGTAGAGAGTGAAGCAACAATTAGGTGGGTGGATGGATAGAAAGGACAGGAAGAAATACAGATGTCAATTTTCACAGATCATACACGTGTGTCTCTTTTTAGAGTACCAAAATGATAAGCAATTGAGACAAAAGAACTTAGTAAAGTTACTAGGCATAAAAATCAAAGTACAAAAATCAATTGCATTTCTGCAATGAATAATAAAAAACTGAAATTGAAAAGATAACATTAGTATGAAAAATTATGAAATACCAAGGAATACGTGTATAACAATAAATATATGAGACCTAAAACTATTTGCAGCCAGTTAAACTAAGTAAGTGAAGAACTATCCTATATCCCTGAATTTAAAAAGGTAATATTGTAGAGGTAGAAATTCTCTCAGGGCATCTTTAGTTTTAGCATTATACTAACTACAGTTCCAGTGGGATGTGTAAAGAGGATAGTACTACATAGCAAGATTGGTTAATTATAGAGGCACAGACATGTCACAAACATAATGGTAAACAAAAAAAGTCACAAAAACAAACGCGTACTGTCAAATCTAACTATTGCTTAGCTTTTCTGTCCTAGGTAGTTAAAACTACAAAAAGATCAAGGGAAAGATTATCACTAAAATCAAGTTAATGGATACCATTATGAAAAGGGTTGAGGAGTGTCATTAGGGAGAGTCTAGGAAGCAGGCAATATTTTATTTCTTGACCTGTGTGGTAATTACATAAATGTTTGCTAAGTGACTTTTTAAAACTGTGTGTCTGTGTCTGTGTCTGTGCAAATAAAAGAGCTGAATCAAAGTTTGAAATAGATAAAGTAAGAATTGATACATTACTAAGCTAACCTGGTGATATTGTTATGTTATTGGTATTGGCACCATACTGTTGAATTAACTTGGATAATTTTGAATATTTCATTAGATAGAAAACTTGAAATACTTTTAAAAAGACTGTCAGAAATTTGCAACTTAAGTTTACTAAAATCTATTATAGAATTTAATGTGAGCCAAGTTCTTTTACTATGATCAGGAAGATTATTAGTGGTTGAACCACAAATGATTTCATCCATAACATGATAATAATGGCTGTGAAGAATTACATGTACCAGGCATTGGATCAAGCATTAAATTTGTTATCTCTTTTAATCCTGGAAAAACTTATGTGGGTACCATTATTATTCTGTATTACATGGTCAGTGACAGAATCAATTTCTCTGATTCAGATCCCTAAGTATGCTTTGAATGATGATGTAGTAGTATATATAGTATTACATACATTATAGATTCTCATCTGTTTTACCTGAGTAAGATCTGTGATTCTGTATTGCATAAGTTAAACAACAGTACCAGCTATGTGCCATCCATTTCTCTGGCCCCTATCTACTGCATCTTTTTTTCAGATTTAGCAACTTATAACATATGCCACAATGGTTCACTAGCCTCTTTCTTCTGTGGAACAACTATACTGTGATATTTTAAGGACCACCAAATTTAGTTCAACTTTACAGTAATAATCTTTTAAGATTGGCTACAGTATATAATATACCTTGAGTTCCAGGGCAGTTCTTTTCACTGGGAGAGTTTGTAGCCATTTGCAAAATCTCACACTCATCTGAGTATCCTAGCCAAAATTCATTATTTTTACATAGAAAATCAAGGCACACTTTTGTGAAATTATAATTTTGGAGACATACTATTTTACCTTCATAACCTCTTCAGATAAGTTCTTAAAAAAATTATGTTTTACTGGCAAAAATATTTTTAATTGGTTCATTTTTTTGTGGTACTATACAGTGTTTGTACTATATGAGGGAATTTCTTTATAGCTGGTCAAAATGAAATGGTCACTGTGGTCATTTCTATTAAGTGTTGGGACATTGCCAATTCTTGGTTAAAAACCCTATTTATTACTTTTGTTCTCTGGAAGAAAAATCTTTAGATTATATTATCTTTCCAGGAAGCCACTATACTGTCTGTAGTTTAACACATCTCTAGAGTAATACACCTGCTGAGGTACAGAGAGAGAAGCTGAGCAGGCTCTGCTCAGTAGTCTTCAAAGAAACACGATGCTCTTTCTACTCAATTATTAACATTCTCTTGAATTTTTTAATGTGGGTTCATACAATTATAATATTTATTTCAACATGAATTAAAAGGTTATGTGTGAAGTTGATATAGTATTTTTATTATTGCTTTACTGTCTGAACATTTGGGTTATAGATTTGTGACCAACAAAATCCTTCATCCTTATCATAGGTCCATATGTAGTTTCATTTTGATGAATTCATTACTTTTTCCTAGAGCATTTGAAAATGAGAAAAACTTACATACAATGAGAAATTTAGTAACTTAAAAATAGTATTCTTCCTGGGCAGATGGGCAAGATAGCTACTGAGAGGCTAAGGCTGGAGGATTGTGAGTTCAAGCTAAGCTTGGGCAACAGACTGAGAGTCCACTCTCAAAAAATACTGTTTTGTGCATGCTGTTTTCTTTAGTCATTTTAAATCATTGAGACAAAGTAGACTACAAAGACATTGCTATTCTGACTGTTGAGGGCTACATGTGAATGCATTTTTTTCCTTTTTTAAAGATAACTCTGGAACTGATGATGTGGATATGAGACCCTCTCAGAGTCTCTGCTGGTAGAAAAACTGTTTTCAAAACAATGACATGTCATTTGCCCTTTTACTTACATTCTTTCATGAGTGTATAGTAGAATTTTCCAGAGACTATACGACATGTGATGTTGTAACAAATTAAATGCAAAGGAGACATTAGAAGCCACTGGTTTTTTTGTTTTTTTTATGCAGTGCTGGGGATCGTACTCAGGGCCTCACACACATTAGGCAAGTGCTCTCTCCTAGTGAGTTAAATTCCCAGTCCTAGAACCCACTGGTCTGTTTTGACAGCTATTAAAGAGATGTCAAAAATATAAAACAAGCCCTCACTTTTTATAACCCTTTTTAAAACTTCAGTATTTTTCATTTAAAATGTGATTTATAGTAACATACATTTGATTTGTTGTTCTCTAAATGTTTTTAACTTCAAATATGGTAATTATTAGATATAACTGATACAAGTGAAAAAAATCATTGGAGCTCTCATCCAGAAACCAAAATGTTAAAGAATCAGTAATCTCTATGATCTCTTATTTTCAGATATTTGATTTTTTTTTTAATACTTTAAGTTTACCTGTTCTAATATGAAGTATCTGCCTTTAGGTTGCTACAAGCCTCAGGAAAGATCAGATTACTTGATGTTGGCAGCTGCTTTAACCCATTTTTGAAGTTTGAAGAGTTTCTGACTGTTGGCATAGACATTGTACCTGCTGTGGAGGTATGTATAATTTTGTTTTCAGATATAAAAATTTTATACATATATTTACAAAGGAAAAGCACTGTCTTCACATTCCTAAAATATTACATATATTTTTCTTGTGTATCAAGTGATAAGAGATTATTTTTGTTCAAAATTAAATGTATCTTCTGAGAAATATTTCAGCATTTAGTTAACCAGTATTTGTGTGACCAGTAGTATGCTTTTATTTTTTATCTAAATATCCATATTCTAAAACAATGTTATGGTAATATCATTTCAGTCTAGAAACCTGAGTCAATTGCAGAGATTTCTAGATATCTGTAATATTTAAGCTTTGCATTTTGTTTGGTTGGGTATATTTTTTAAGTACATATCTCCTGAAATTTACTGTATTACAGAGCTATTATAGAATGATGAAAAGAAGCAAAGACATTGGAGTCAGCCAAAGTTTACTAAATTTGTGCTTGAATCGATAGAACTGCTTATCTTTATGTAGACCGTTTCATCAACTTTCACCAGAGTTATGAGAATAACACTTGGCTAGCTCTGTACCAGTCCTCAATGAATGGTACACTATCCTTCCCTTTCAGAACATTCCAGTTTGCCATTTATGACACCGTTACTTCAATTCAGTGAATAGGATAGTCCATTTATCATCTTAAACTTTGTTTTCTTATTTAAATGATGCCAGTTTTTGTCAAAGGTAATTTTTTGAAGTTAGATGACTTCAGGGTGGGTAATTTTATTTATTTATGTTGGAAAATAATTATATTTTTTCCTGAATAATATAAACTTACAATGTTTGACTCTACTTTTATATATAGCCCCAGACATTGAAATATATATAGAATACTTTATTTTTCTAGTGCTAAGAATCATACCCAGAACCTTATACATGGTTGAAAAGCATTTTACCACTGAGTCACACAACTCCAGCATACCTTTTTTTGTAATGTTACAAAGAGAGTAGAGATTAGAGTAGACTCCCTAGGTTAGGAATTTTTCCCCTACTGTTAAGTTCTTAGCACCTAGAACAGTGATTGGCATGTTATTGGCATGTTAAATACTTGCTATGTAAAAGAATAGTGTCTTACTTTCAAAGTAGGTTTGAATCTCTGCACTCCTCTATTTTCTAGTCTCTGCTTTCTTTTCTGTAAATAGGAGTAATAATGGATCATGTTTCATAGGGTATAAGCCTGTTAAATAATGAGCACTGAATGTTTGCTGTATTGAAAAGTTTCTGCATTAAGGTTCATCTTTGAACTGAATCTTTATCTGTTTCATTTTATGAATCTGTCAGAGTAACATTAAGGAATAAGAACTAAAACTATTACTGTTATGTTTATTTCCTAAAGATGTGTGTTTGCTCTACAGTAAAACAACTATTCTTAGCTTATCGCTGCAAAGAATTCCTAGGACATCAGGAGCTATAGTTATAAAGTGCAAGGGGCTTTATGCATGGATTCTCTTACCCCTCAAGACAGAAATTGGAGATTTCTGTAGGAACTGAAGAGACATGATAACCATTTGATCTGAAGCTCAGGTTTAGACACAGTTTTTAAAATACTAAATTTGTTTATAGGTAAGACTGTAAACTTTGAACTATGTAGTCATTATGGAAGGCAAAAGAGCTGCTGTATGTAAATTCACTGTTAAAATCAGACTTTAATAGTTGTAGAACCCTGTGAATAATATGTAAACAAAATGAAAAAACTTTTTTCTATCCAATATGGAATAACAGAGGCCACATGTATTCACTTTATACATATCTGAAGCACCAAAAGTACACAAAAATACATGAAACAATTTACATCACATTGGACATTAGGTAGTAAAGGTCAGTGATCCTTAGCAATGGAAGATGAATAATATAAGTCCTAAAGTTTACCAGCATATTGCCTTATGAGAGTTTCTAAGTGTGGCACAGACAAGAGGAAGTAAAGTCCATCTGACTCCCTGAGCTGTGGAGATGGATTGGATCTCTGAGAGTCCTAGGAGTTAAGACAGCTCAAGTATATAGGACCAATTAACAAAAATGAAAAAGCTACACAGAGGGAAACAACCAGAAGCCTGCAAAAAATTCCCTTTTGAATATAGTGATCAGAAAATATGTATCTAAAAACTGCACAAGAGTGCAGAAAAATACCTAAATATCTTCTACAGTATATATGAGATGCATATTTCATGAAATTAATCTATGCTAGATTTTTAATAAGACATGGCAATAGAAAATATGCAAAATGAAACAGCAGGCAAATAAAGCATAATTAGAGTCTCCCCAAAAGGGAGGAAATTGAAGAAACAACAGCCAAAATTTTTCCAAATTTTTCCAAATTTGTAAGCTTACAAATCCAAAAAGTTCAACAAACTCAATCACAGAAAATTAAAGGGCATCACAATAACATTTCTAAAATTACTCATTAAGTCTTAAAAGTAGCCATAAATTTTTTTAAAGCCATTTTAAAGCACTAAGAGAGAAAAAACTTGTGCCACCCCAAATTCCATACCCAACGAAGTATCTTTCAAAAATTCAGTTAAAATTAAGTTTCTTTAAGATATACAAAAACTGTAGAAATTCAACATCAGTAGATATATATTATAAGAAATGTTGAAGAAGAAGTGCTTTAGCCAGATAGAACTATAGATCTACATGAAAGAAGTATAAGTACTGAAAATGGTAACTACTTGGGGTAAAAATATTAGATTTTTTTTTTTGTTACTTGTAATACTTTAGAAAGTAATTGACCATTGTTACAGGTTGACTTGCGTCCCCATAAAGAAGATGCATTGGATTCCTAACCCCTAGTACGTGACTCTGTTTGAAAATAGGTGCTCTGCAGTGGTAGTCAGGCTATAATCCCCAGTACTCAGGAGGCTGACACAGGAGGATCACTGTGAGTTCAAAGTCAGCCTGCACTACAAACTGTCTTAAAAAAAGTTAAAAAGCATCATTAGGATAGACCCTAGTCCACATGACTGTGGTGTCCTAATAAAAAGGAGAAGGTTTGAATCAGAAAGAAGCACACAGGAAGAACATCATGTGAAGATGAAGGCAGAGGTCATAGAGATGCATTTACGAGCTAAGGAACAATAAGGATGGTCAGTAACTTACTAGAAGTGAGGCAAAAAGGCATAGAACAGATTCTCCTTCATACCTATCAGAACAAAGCAACTCTCTAGATCTTAATGTTGGACTTCTAGTCTCCAGAACTGAGAGAAAATAATTACATACATTTCTATTAAGCCAGCCAGCTCATTGTACATTTGGTACAGTAACTCTGTTAAACTAATACAACCATTTAAACAAAAAATGATAATATAGAAAGCATTTTAAAATATAGGTAAAGCTAAATGGTATGCTAGTAGTACCATAAGCAATGATATAAGAGAAATGGAATGCACTATTTTAGAGTTCTTATTCTGTATATGAAGTAAAAATGCTAAGAGGAGACTGAACAGTGAACAAATGAAACAGATTACAGATTATGCCAGATTATACAGATTATAGATTATATCTGTATGTCAGTACTCACAGATGCCCCAATTGAAAGGCAGAGATTAAGAAAAACATAAAATCTCTTCACCCTGATAAAAAAGATAAGAAAAGCATTTCATATACAAATATACAAATAGGTTGAAAGCAAGAAGATGGAGAAAAGAAAACTGATGTAGCTATAGTAAAATGAAAGTAGATTTAAGAGTAAAGACTATTAGCTTGAGATAAAAGTGGTCATTCTGTAATAATAAGAGGGCCCAGAGCATCAAACAAAACTCACAATGGACACTAGAACTTTTTTTAAATGTATTTTTTGTTGCTGTTACAGAACACCACAGACTGAGTAAATTATAAACAATAAAACTCTATTTGGTTCATTCTAAAGGCTGAGAAGTCCAAAAGTCGTATCTGCTCAGTCCTTCATGCTGCCATCATAACACAGTGAAAGTACAGGCAAGCACGTGCAAGACAGAGGGAATGTGGGGTCACTCCCTCAACAATTCACCTTCTTCCACAGTGATAGCATTTATCACTGCATGAAGAGTCCAGTGCTTAGTATTATTACAGCGAAAAATTTCAACATGAATTTTTTAAAGGACATTCAGATAAGAACAGAAATCATTATGTGTAGAATAACACTGAAGTCCTAAAAGTAATACTAAGGTAAAATTTTACAACATTAAACACCATTACTGGAAAATAAGAAAAGTCTTAAAATAATGAGATCAACTTTTGCACAACTTTTGAGGAAAGACACATTAAACTTTTAGGAGAAAGATACATTAAATCTAAAATAAGAGAAAATAATAAAGATCAAAACTAAAATCAAGGAAAGTAGAAAATGTTCAGAAAAACAGGAAGAAAATTGATGAAAGGAAAAGCTAGTTCTTGGAGAAGTTTCATAGTATTGAAAACCTTAAGCCAAAGTAACCAGGAAATAAGAAGTGGAATTAACATCATTACAGGTTTTATGAGTATTAAAAAGATAATATTATGACTAGCTTTATGCCAGTAAATTCCGCAATTTAAACAAAAGGGGTAGATTCCTTGAAAGACACATAACCATCCCTGCTGCCACTCAAGATACCATTCTTCTGTTTGGAGAAACACATACCCAAATGGTCCTAAATGTATTAAAGAAATTTGAAATTACAGTTTAAAACGTTTCCACAAAGAATATTCCAGGAACAAAAGGATTCACTCTTCAAATCTACTAACTAAGAAGGAAATAGTACCACTGATACACTCTTCCATAAAATCAAAATAGGTGGAATACTTCTCATATCCTTCTCTAAGGCTATAGTATAGCCTTAAAACCAGATAAAAGCAGCATGGGAAAACTACAGGCCATGAATGCAGGTGGAAATATTCTAAAAGAATTTTAGCAAGTTGAAATCATTATTTTTAAAAATGATACTTACTGTATTAAGGTCAATTCTGGTTTATTCCAGTAATGCAAGATTGTGTTAATATACAAAAAACAATTTCTTCACTGTGTTAGGGCACAAAAAGAAAAGATATGTGATCATTTCAATAGGCACAGGAAAAAAATTGGCAAAATTTAATGTCATTTCTTAACAGAAATTCTCAGTAAAAAGTGAAGGGAATGTCCTCAGTGTGATAAAGGGGATCTGAAAAACCTACAGCTGCTATCATTCTTTAATAGTTGAAGAAAAATAATTTTTCCATAAGAACACTAAGTAGAACAAAATAAGTTGCCTTTCACTTCTGTTCAGCATTTATTAGAGGTTCTAAGCAACATAATTTTTTAAAAAAGCAAAGAAGTTCAGATTGAAAAGGATGAGGTAAAACTTATTCACAGATGACATTTATTACCTATGAATTACTTTATGGAATCTACAAAATAGCTACTAGAACTAATAAGCATGTTTTAGCAAGATTGACAAGATAAAAGATTGGTATGCAGGAATCAGTTGAAGTATACACACTAGGAGAAATTGCAATTAACAGCACCATTTGCAGTATCATCAAAAATATGAACTATTTTTTATGGGAACTATTTCTTATGGGAACATATATATGATGTGGAAAAGTGTATGGGCTGAAAACTACTAATTGAGAGAAATAAAAAATAGTTAAGATATAAAGTATACTGTATTTATTGGTGGAAAAACTCAATATTGACCACGTCAGTTTTCCCCAATTAGTCTATAGATTTGATATAACCGTGATAAAAATCCTAGTAGTTTTTTTTAGACATTTGAAACCTTTTTCAGAATTTGCATAGAAATTTCAGAGGACCTAACAAAATTCAACTT
This sequence comes from Hydrochoerus hydrochaeris, assembly GCA_004027455.1. Classification (NCBI taxonomy): domain Eukaryota; kingdom Metazoa; phylum Chordata; class Mammalia; order Rodentia; family Hydrochaeridae; genus Hydrochoerus; species Hydrochoerus hydrochaeris. The sequence continues at coordinate 49,794 of PVLA01001370.1, read as the reverse complement.
TGAAAAAAGGCAGTGTTGAAGAGTAACACTAGATTTCAAAATTTATTATAAAACTATAGTAATCAAGACAGTGATTGATGTGATTTGTGTCAGGATAATTAGTGAAATGTAATGGAGACCCACGTATAATATGGCCCATAGTTACAGACTAGATTTTCAACAAACAGATAGTTTTTTTCAACAAATAATATTAAAATAGTTGGATACCCATGTACAAAAGAAAAGAATGTCAGACCCTACTTCATACCATATACAGAAATGAACTCAAATGAAGCACAGACTAAATGCAAACCCTAAGATAATAACTTACAGGAGAAACTACTAAGAAATCTTTGTGACATTGAGATAAGAGAAGATGTCTTTCACATGGCTCCAAAAGTAAGATCAAGGAAAGAACAAATTGATAAATTGGCACTGGCCAAAATTTAAAACTTGGACTTTTCAATAGATAGTGTTAAGAGTATGAAAAGACAAGAAACATACAGTATTTATATGTTGTTGTAGCTTGTGTCTAGATGTCACCCAAAGACTTACGCAGTCACAGGTGGGGCTTTTTCAGAGGTAGTTGGATCTGAAGTGTGTGATGCTGGTACTGATTCATGGTCCAGTGCTAGACTCAAGGGTGGAAGTACTGATTCACAGTCCAGTGCTAGACTCAAGGGTGGAAGGATTAAGGGTGTGAATGCTACCTACCCTATGTAGCCTGGTTAAGTTAAGAGGGGCAGAAACATGCTGTTAAAGCCCCCTGTCACTTTGCTAACATCTGCCCACTGAGAACTATTTTTCCTCTGTGATTCCTGTCTGCCATGCCAACCTGCCTTGGAGCCGACCATTTATGGACTGAAACCTCAACAAACTGTGAGCTAAATAAACCTTACCTACTTCAACTTTGGATGTTGTCAGGTATTTTGACTTAGCAATGAGAAAAATAACTAAGATACATGCCATACATGTGAAAAAGACTTGTATCTAGAATATGTAGAGAACACTCAGAATTGCACACTAAGAAAATAATTTTTAGAAACTTAAAGGAATCCAGACTTAAATATCTTCTTTCCAAAGAAGAAAACCAGATGGCAAATAAGTTCATGAATGGAAAATAATTATAATTAATCATTAATGAAATAGAAATTAAAATCACAGTCTGCCACCCTGTACCTCTTATAATTAATAGAATTAAAAAGACTGGCTCTCCCAAGAGTTGGTGAAGACTTGAAAAAACAGCAACTTTACATACCTGAGGTAGGAACCTAGGAACTATATAGTTACTTTAAAAGTAGAGGTATTTCTTTAAAAGTTAAATATACACTTAACTGTTGATCCAGTTATCCCTTCTGTGGATATTTATCTGAAATAAGTGAATAATTTGTCCATTCAAAATATAATGAGTTCTAATAGCCAAAAATGAGAACTAACCCAAATATACATAAATAAGTATATGGAAAACCACCTTGATAAAATGGAACACCATCAATAAAGAGTAAAATATTAATACTTGCAAAAAATCTATGAATTTCAAAACAGTTGGGCTAAATGAAAGAAGACAGGCAAAATAAATATACAATCCGAATTACTCCATTTATATAAAATTTTAGGAAATACAAACTATAGGAATAGAAATTACATGAATGTTGTCTGGTGGCAAGAGAAAAGTAGAGTGTGTGGAAGGGAAATGTGAGGGCTGTTGGTTTTAATTATTTGATATGGGAGTCATTTCACGTGTATGAAAATTGCAAGATATCAAAGTATACACTTGAAATGTGCTTTTGTGTCAGTCGTGTTTCAGTAGAGCTATCTTTAAGATAAACAAAGGAAAGAAGAAAAAGCCTTTTCCTGGCAATAGAAAATTATGTATCACTTTCCCTAGTAGACAGTCCAGCTGACCAGCTTGTCTGCCAGCCAACATGAGTGAGAGACTAAAGTCTTGTACATATCACTGTTTATAAATATTGCTTTGTATAAAGTTAACAAATTTTTAGCCAACTTTAAAAATGGTTTCTCTATTAGCTTCCTCTCACTGTAACAAAGTATTTGAGATAATCAATTTAGAAAAGGTTTATTTTGATTCGGTTTTAGTGGTTTCAGTTCACAGCTGGTGGGCATCTTTGCTTTGGGACCTATGCAAGGCAGTCCACTGTGGGAGGAGTGCATGGCAAAGTAGACCTAGTCACATGATGGCCAGGAAGAAAAGAGACAAAGGGGGCAGGTCCCACAGTTCCCTTCAGGACACACTCCAGAGACAAAAGCCTCATCAGGGCCCCACATCCCAAGAGGACGCTCTGGGAAATAAGCCTTTACCACTCTCACTGAGAGGGGACACTTAAGATCCAAACTATCTTACTCCTTTACTCATTATTCTTTGAGTAGTTTTAATATTTAGCAAATTAGGGAATATTTATTCCTTTACTTGTAGTGCTTCCTAGGGTCATTTGACTCTTGATTAAATTTGATATATAGTTATTCAAACCAAGGATTAGCTTTTTAATAGAATAAAAGTAGTGTTAGTATTTCTTTTTAAGTGGTTAAGGTAAATAGCTAAAGAACATTTTCACACTAAAAATTTTTGACATCTGAACCATGGATTTAGCTCAGCGGTATAGGCACCTGCCTGTCAAGTGTAAGGTCATGAGTTCAATCCTGGTACCACAAAAAAAAAAAAAATTGTTTTTTGCAGCATTCCACTTGTACAAATTTTATAATAACTCTTTCATTACCTTTTTTGACTTCTTTGATTCCTTGTATTTTCTATTTTGTTTAAAAGTTTTTATATTAGGCTAATACTTTCAAAGTGAATGTCCATATGACTGAACTTAGAAATAATTCCTGTAAACTCTTAAAGTTCAAATACAGTTTTTCAAAATATATGCTTAAAATTATTTCTAAGAGAAAGGTCCGTAATCAATGCTAGGATTATATAGAAATGCTGTGAAATGTGAAGTAATAGTTTGAGTAGAGTCTAATATTAAGGTGAAGCTAATCTTGAAATTCTTAACATACGTTTTTTTGTTTCTGCAGAGTGTATATAAATGTGACTTCCTGAATTTACAACTTCAGCAGCCACTCCAGCTTGCACAGGATGCTATAGATGCTTTTTTGAAGCAGCTGAAAAACCCTATTGATTCTCTTCCTGGAGAACTATTCCATGTGGTGGTTTTCTCTCTTCTCCTTTCCTATTTTCCATCACCCTACCAGCGATGGATTTGCTGCAAGAAAGCTCATGAATTACTAGTGTTAAATGGTTTATTACTTATCATCACACCTGATTCCTCTCATCAGAACCGTCATGCTATGATGATGAAAAGCTGGAAGATTGCTATAGAGTCCCTGGGCTTTAAACGCTTCAAGTATTCAAAATTTTCACATATGCATCTGATGGCATTTAGGAAAATCTCTCTAAAAACCACAAGTGACTTGGTTAGTAGGAACTACCCAGGGATGTTATATATTCCTCAAGATTTCAACAGTGTAGAAGATGAGGAATATTCTAACCCTTCCTGTTACGTTCGATCAGATATAGAAGATGAACAACTGGCATATGGTTTCACAGAGCTCCCTGATGCTCCCTACGACTCAGATTCTGGAGAAAGTCAAGCCAGTTCTATTCCTTTCTATGAGCTAGAGGATCCCATATTACTTTTAAGTTAATACAAAAGCAAAAGGCCCTTTCAGTCCAGACTCCTAATTGCTTACACTAATTGGAAATACTAACATGAACTCAGTGCTTAAAACCTGGTTTGCATAGAAGAAATGCAAAGGTTTACAGAGTTTGCTATTTTTTTCTACTTCTGGATTTTAAAATTTATTCTTATATAGAAAGCTTAAAGTTTCATGCAGAGTGACTCCTGTCATAGCAGAAACCACTGTTACATTAGCATTTCACACTAAGATATAGAAAGGTACCTTTGTTTCTCTTTAGTGCTATTGTAAAAAATGAAGCATAATTTTCTATATATTTTTGTTTCCTTCAGTTGTTCATTGTTGACTTTAAACTATTGCAGTGGGAAACTAAGAAATGTAGAGAGCTGTAGATTGCACTTTGTTGACTCATAAGTTGAATATGATACATAGATCCGTTTAGTTGTTTGTGATGCACTTATCTTTTTTTCAAACTAAATTGTTATCTAATACAGAAAGCTGTCTTATATTCAGTTTTGTCTGATGATTCAGTATTTCCTGAACTTTCTGGAACTGTTGATAAGTCTTCTTCCTTTTCTTCTATCGAACTCATTTGGCAGCATCAGACATTGGGGAAAGTGTTTCCCCCAGAGTATGTATTCTCATTTCCTTAGCACAGTACAAAAAACACCATTGCCAAAGTGGTATTTTCATAACTTTCTTATTGATTTGGGCCTTGGTGTTAAACATATTTATCTGTGAGAGTTCACTTTTCCTTTTTTAAAATTTAGGTTTCATTTACAAAATTTTCTATTTAAGCAAAGAACAATGTATAATACTCAATACTGACGGAAAACACCTTTGTGAAAGGGTTTGCACTTGTGAGAGAGTTTATGTTGTATTGAGACCAGCTTTGATAGGGTCCCCACCTTTCCACTAAGGAGGTGCTGCACTACAAATTTGGAATTGTATAGAAAAATTTAAAATTAACCCTCTGCTCAAAGTTTCATAAAATGGTTTTGACCTTGTGATATCCTAATTTTTTCTAAACCCTAGAAGAAAATTTTTTCTTTGAATATATAAACCATTAGTTGGCTGTGGGAATCTTCCCTTTCCACATTGATAAATGCCTTTCTATGTTTCTGAATCAGAAGCAAATAAGGAAAAATAAATGTCCAAACAAGACAAGTTTAAACTGCTAGAAATATTTAGTCCACGTTGTCTTGTCAGCCAGCAATTGTCATGTAAACTATCATTTTTAAGAGTGCCACTGTGTGGATTTTTTTCAAGTGGTTATTACATTAAAATTACCTCATACTGAGGTTTTTGCACTGAAATATCACAGTTTCAGATTTCATGGTTAATGTGTGTGTGCGTGCGCACGTGTGTGTGTATGTATTTTTAAAGGAAACTTGCATTTTCAACAGTTGATCCTAAATTTCATAAACTGCACTTCCTTACTCTGGTAAAACTGATGTTTTTGTGCTTATTGTGAATTGCTGTAGTTAACTTTGAATGTCAGATTTTATTTAGAAATACAAAATTGATCCTTTAAGATACAAATGGTTGAGTATGTGTACCCAGTATTTCAAATGAAATTTCACATGCTAAATTAATGAAGGTAACAAGGTTGTAATTAATACGAACAGAGTCAGTGACCAAATGCAGTAAATATTGGTTGCTCAAATATGCCATGAGTAACTTAAAATTTTTCATTTACTTTCAATAGCATGCAATTCTTCAATAAGTGGAGTAGACTTTTTCTTGCAAGTGAAGCGCTATAGGATCATGTCTTGTTCCTCCATCAACATGAAAACAAAACTTTAAAATGGTATATTCACAATAATTCAGATTTGTGTTTTGGTAGTACTCTTTTGCCAAACTGTTTTCTTTATTTTACTAATCCTAAAAGCAAAGAAAACAGTACACAAATGAAAGTGCATTGAAATTAAATGAAAACAGTTTTGAAAGTTTGGTCTAACTATGACCATGGAGACAGCCTTTGTGTTACAGCTAAAATGTTGGTGCTATAAATTCTTCTGATTGTTTACAGATATTGATTCTGCTTATGCTCTAAACTGTGCATGATGTATTTTAAGCAGTACGTTAAAGAAGAAAATGTCATTATAAAACCTACTACCACTTAAATTTATTTGAATTTGTATCATTTACTATAAATTCAGTTTACTCAAATTTGGTTCTTGCAGGACTAACACATAGTCCACAAAAGCCAGTTCAGTGTATGTATTGAAATATAGGCAGTCATTGTGGCTTTTGCCAGATCACATGTGTAATGACAATGAACTTAATAGGGCCTTCTAATACTGTATGGGTACTCTTAAGAATGATCTCATTTGGATATAAAAAAGTTAAGGGGCCTCCTGTCATATCTACCTTAATTTTTCCAAAATAATTTGGCATTTCAAAAATAAATGATAATCATATGGTTGGGTCCTTCAGGATTGTGAATAGATGTTGTGGTTTTACCATTGTTGCCAAGTGGTGGGAGGTAGTGTACCTGAAAATGTATGTTTGTGTTTGTTGTATTTTTTCACATTTTGTGAACAAAGCACATTTATTAAAAATTTTAAATTTTCTAGTATTCTTTGTTACTGAGAGTGTTGTGGTCTTTGATATATCAGTGTCTCACTAAACGATTTCAGAATTGAAAAGCAGCTAAGAATTTGAATGACTTTTAAAATTTCCCAGCTCAGTGTCATCTAGTCAGATCTTCTAATAAATTCTTTCACTGAGATCCAGAGAATACAGGTGATTTACTCTGTTATCATGCTTTGTAATGCTGTTCATGGCAGAACCAGAAAAACAGCATAAATTCTAGTTCATTGTATAACTTTATGTAATTAACTTCAAGGAAATTGAAGTATGATAACAGGTAATATAGTTAAATATATCCATTCTCTTACGGCAAGTGGACAGTTTTCTGATGATAAAAATTTTAATTCATTGAACAAATATTTTTATTAATACATGTTTACAGTAACACATCTTAATTCCCTCTTAGTACCAAGGAATGTTTCCATTATAATAATTTTATTATTCTTCCATTTTATATAACCTGAATTGCAGTGACTTCCGTAATAGTGATGAAAAATTTCATACTCATGATCCACAGTATACACATTTCCCCAAGAATATTAGTGTTGGCCTATACTACACAATACTCAGAGAACAAGCATGCTACCATACCTAGTGATTTCATTAATTTTAAGGTCTGCTAAACATTATAAAGGAGAAGTGCTGAGTTTTTTAAATGCGAATTGTGTCTTACTAGAAATATACAAAGGGCAAGGCAGGGGACATTACAATCCCTGACTTGAAATTTTACTGCAAAGCTACTTTGATAATTTCAACGTGGTACTGGCAAAACAAAACAAACCAAAAAACCCCTATGTTCAGTGGAACAAAATAGAAGATGCAGACACAACTCCAAGCACACTCAGTCAACGTATCTTTCACAAACAGGCCAAACACATTGATTGGAAGAAAGCCTCTTTAATGGTGCTGGAAAAACTGGCTCTGCATACACCAAAGATTAAAATTGGACCCATATCTTTCACCATGTACTAAGCTATATTTGAAATGGATCAAAGATCTAAATATTAAAACAAATATTGAATCTGCTGGAAAATAGAAAAGATGACTCTTGACATTGACGTAGGCAAAGACTATGAATAAAAATCACACAGGAACTATCACAAATGCTGAACAGCTGGGATCCCATCTTCTTACTACAAAGCTTTTGCACAGCAAGAGAAACCACCAACAGACCACAACCCACAATGTGGAGGGAAAAAGTTTGCCAGCTATTCCTCAGATAAAGATTACTATGGATTACTATGTAAAGAACAAAATTAGACCTCCCTGATTTAAAAACCCAATCCAAAAATGGGCACTTGAGATGAATACATATTTCTCAGATGAAATGCAGCAAATATATGAAAAAGTGTTCAACATCACTGGTCATCCAGAGATACAAATTTTAACAACACTGAGATTCCACCTTACCCTGGAAAGAATGGCTATTATCAAGAAATCAACCAATAACAAATGATGGAGGGGTTGTGGGGGAAAAGGAATACTTCTCAAGTGTTGGTGAGAGTGCAGACTGGTGCAGCCACTGTGGAAATCAGTGTGGAGATGCCTCAAAAAATTTAGGATTGGAGGTCCCATTTGACTCAGCCATTCCCCTTTTGGTGTCTTCCCAGAAAAAAACTTATCACAGTGATACATGTGCCCCATAATTATAGCAACACGGTTTGTAATAGCTAGATCTTGGAAGCAACCCAGATGCCCAGCAACCGAGGAATAGATAAAACAAAATGTGATATTTTTATACAATGGAGTATTAGCCATAAAGAAGGATAAACTGGGGCCTTAGTATGTGATGGTTGCAACTGGAGACTATGCTCATAAGTGAAGTAAACCACGTGCCCATGTGGAAACACTTGTCTTGTCTCCCTAGTGTGAGAAGCTGAAAAAGATCCAAAATGTACAACAGATATTGTAAAATAGAAAGAAACTTCAAAGGGAAAGAGAAACTGGAATGAGGGAATGGAGAAATGGTAATACATATATATATATATATATATATATATATATATATATATATATATATAAACACACACACACAAATATATAGAATAGTTAAGATAGTTATACTACAGATTTCTCTTAGTTCATTGAAAAGGTTTGTGCTCATATTGTTTGGATAATTAAATGTCAATATCTTGTACTCTAAAGATAACTGCAATGTATTAACCATTGGTATCCTTTTGTTTTGAAATTTCATTTTTTTCTCTCAAAAAACCAATAATTAAAAAGTTTTATTAACCTTAAATATTGGCTCCAGTGTACATTTCATGCTAAATTTTAGCTATGCCCTTATTCTTTTTTCAACAAAGAATATAAATATGGTCATAGCCAATATTAATTTAGTTCTACATCAAACTCTTAACACATCTGTGGATGAGAGGTTTGAGAGACAGGCTAAAATATTAAGAGATCGCAAGGTCAGCAAAAAACCAGTCATCGTTTCCAGATTGTCACAGGCCTTCTAGCAGGATACCAATAATTCCTGGAAATAAAGTAGGTAAAAGAACGCAGAAAAGAAGCCAGGAAGGTAAGTTAAAAAAAAAAAATTAGGAAACAGGCTTTAGGGAGAGGATCTAAAGCTTGTTATGTAAAGAAACTTTATTGATTCTTTCATTATATGTTTGCATTACATAATGCATTCATCATGAGGAATTGATACATGTACACATCTTAAGCCTCTTCCCCTCCCCTTCCATCTCCCTCCACTCTTATATCTACTTCACATTCTCATAAAGTCTATCTCCTTGATTATTATCACCTTTTATTTTACTCATTAAATTATTTATACTCTAGATTTCCTATGTAAGAGAAACCATACCATATTTAACCTCCCTGTGTGATTTGTTTCACTTACCATTGTAGTCTCAAGATGCATCAGTTTCCCACAAATAACTCTAATTTGTCCTATTTTATGGCTGAGGAGTATTCCATTGTGTGTATATACCACATTTTCTTTATCCATTGGGCCAAGCATGATGGTGCATGCTTATAATCCCAGCTCTGGGAAGCTGAGGCAGGAGGATTGCAAGTTTGAGCCTAACCTGGGCAACTGAGCAATTTAGTGAGGCCATCTCAAAACAACAAACTTAAAAATGTTTAAAAGGTTGAGGATGTAGCTCAGTGTGAAGGTGCTGGGTAAAATCCCTAGTACTAACCACAGCAACCAATAAAAGTGGCTTTGTACTCTCTGATTCCACTGCTCCATTAGTGTAGACCAGGCTGCTAAAGAAACAGGAAGCCTGAAAACCTGGGGATTTTGAAAGAAGAAAATGCATTATGAGAGGAAAGGGGAGCTTATGAAATCACAAGTGGCAAAGGCAGTGGGTCAGGAGATATAAAACAGGAGGTAAGAGATCACAGAAGATTTCTTCAGGCTTGCATAAAGCTGGCTATACTGAACTGATAACTCACCTTTACATCTCACAGAGTTCAAACAAATTCTTCATAATGATAAAATGAAAAATAAATGTTTCCTTCCCTAAAATTTCTCATGTGTAAAAAAATGACATTTTAAAATCACCGGAGAAGAGATAATATAGATAAACTTGGGTGAAGAGTAATACTTCTGTGGATTGACTTCACTTCTCATACAATGTGAAGCATAAAACTGAAAAAAAAAGTGGGCACAGGTACTGTGACTTAATTATTTTAGATGGCCATATGAGGTATTTCCTTAACATGAACTTGGAGTTGTTTTTCAGTAATGATGAATTTTCACTGATATATTAGGCCTTATGACCCTCTTTTACAAGTGTGAGGCTTATGGGTAGAATAGTCAGTCATGTTCTGGATATAGTTTGTGACACCAAAATAAAGCAGAGTTGCCCATATTATTTAATCAGTACTGATTCACAATGCAGTTGATACTTAACTACTGCGCTATTACACTAGACTAAGTACTAGGAGGAATAGCCTGCTTTTTAGAAACTGGAACAAAAAAATACATTAGAATTTACAAAAACCCATGAATAAAAATTACAACATCATGTAAAACATTTTACATTGTAGTATCTGGTGGTATATATCAATGAAATCTATTCAATTGACCTTCCTGACACACTATTTATAAATCATCTATGATTTACTTAAATATGGGAATCCCTTATGCAAGAGCAAATGTAAATGATGTGGCCCGTCTCTACTGCTATTACTGTCTCCTTTATCCTCTCTGTTTAAGTACATACACACATGTAGTCATGTGCTCACCTTTGCCACTAGCTAAAAGAAATTTCTGCTTCCTTAATTGGCATATATTTCCAGGTCATTTTATTATTCAACACTTATAGTAAATGACACTTCAGGGAGACCTTCCTACTCCACATAATCTTAGTCTCTTCAAAATTGCCAAAAAGTCTAAACACAGATCAGAGTATTTGAAGTTTACTTTTTTTCAATGTTTGTGTATACATGGTGTCTTGGTTACTTTTTACTTGTTGCTGAGACAAAATACCCAACACCCAAAATGAAGGAAGGAAAGGTTTATTTCTTATACTTCTTGGAGGTTTCAGTCTATACTCAGTTTGCTCCAAGGTAGCATGGCGTGACAGGGCAGCCATTCATGGCTGGCTGCAAACAGCAAGGTGGAAACCAGCAAGAGAGAGAGAGAGAGATCTTCTTTCTGCCATTATATCATATGCTGGCTGCACCCCTAGGTGGGTGTAGCATTCACACCACCAATCCAAGCACTAGACAATGAACCAATCACAAATGCTAGATTTGGTTGAGTCCATAGTTCATGAGACTTGGGGGCCACTGACATAAACCATGACACATGGGTAAGATTCTCTCTATCTATCCTGTTCTGTATCTTCAACCTACAAAAGTGCCTTGAACAAAGGCAATAAATACTTGCAAATGAATTAACTTCATGTTTCCTAATGTAAATTCAATAATGTAGGACCATTGCTGATTATGATTTTTTTGTCATGGTCTAGTTCTGTTTTATACTAGTTTATTAATATATTCTCAGAATTACAATGTACCTCAATTTATACTTCAGAAAAGTCTCCATTGGTTTGTATAAAATGAAGCTTAGACCAATACTAAGTGAGCTGGAACCATAGTCTGTCTTTTACACTTATACTCACTCCTTAAAAATTCACTGTATCTTAATTTAAAACCCCATGTTCTTAACATCTCTGTTGATACTGTCCAATCCCTACCTCTCACTTCTCAATAAAAGAAATATGGCTTTATAAACCATCATTGGTTTTTATATATTTAAACAGAACACGGAATTTAGGTAATTGTTCTTTCAATTCCATTAGAAGTGATGCTCCAGCTGTACAAGATTATTCTAGTTACTTTTGCTGCCTTTGTATCCAGACAACTTTCTACTACTATGTTCCATGAGACACTGGCCAAAGATTTTTTTCTTAGGACCTGTTTCTTAAGAAAATGCACTTGGTGAAGCAGAAGACTTTTTAAACAATTTTTATAAAGCAAAGTACCTAATCCTGCCATGTAGGAGGGATACAGTACATAGTGACTATTATTTTGGAGAATTGCTTTTTAATCCATTTTTTATTGTTGATTTTATTTATTTGGTGCAGTACTGGGGGTTGAACCTACAGCCTTGTGCTGAGCTATGCCACCAACCCTATTTATTTATTTTTTTAAATTTTTAAATTAATTTTATTTAAATAGAGGGGAAAAACAAAACAGAAAAAAAGGGTAGAAACAATACAGAATTTCAAAAAACAAACAGTAAGAAATCACTAGTTAATACATCAGATATTGTCTTCTTGGATATAGTTGTTCAAGTTACAAAATTAAAGCATACAAGGAGGACATTCAAACAGTAAGGCTGCAAACAGTTCTGTTCACTGGTCCAACCAAAACTTAGTAACATGTTTATCAATCCTACGCACTTAAATATATATGCAGTTATATCGTTTAGAGCACTTTCTTTTCCTCATTTTGCTTTTAAAGTCCATTATCTGTTTAGTTATATCATGTTTCAGGTTGCTAAGTACCTAACTGATCTGTTTTGTTGTTATTTACTTTTTAAAATTTTTTCTTATATATTACATATTTTATTTTATTTTGAAGGTAGTAAAATATAGCAGAACAAAGGCAATTGAGGTAGTGCAGTGAAATTGGTACAGAACCTCTCAGCAGGTTACTGGGATAACAGCAATAGGTACAATAGTATATCCGGTTTTCTTCACAATAGTTGTTCCTTCAATCAGGTAGAGCAATATCAAAGGAAATACCGAAATTGCAAAAACAGAATATTCACTAGAGCAATACCTTTGATCAGAACAGAGCAAAACAGGGATAAAAATATTTTCCTTCAAAGAGATGGCAGAAGAAAATCCCCCTTATTTACTATATTGCATACGGTCAAACTCACAAGAGATGCTCAGATCTCTGGCGCTCACTTGCTGGGGGGGAGGGGGGAGATGGATGTTTGATTCTTAGCCTGTGCACCGGTAGGCTCACAGCCACCCACCACAGTGGTGAGCTGGCTGCCTATTTTCCCAGTGCCCCAAGTTCCAACATGGCACGGATCTCAGGAAACGCTGATCCTATTTATTTTTTGAGACAGAGTTTCAGCAAATTGCCCAGACTGGCCTCAAACTTTTAGCAGTACAGGCCTGTGCCACCCATACCTGACTAGAAGCACAGTTCTTCATAACTAAAAACTATAAAATCTAAATGTACATTAACAGAAAAATAGTTACATAAATCACAACTTCATTCATACAGTGTAAGAAATTTTTTTAAAAAAATACAATAGATCTGTTTGTACATCTCTATGATAAATTGCTGAAGTAAGTCAATTATCATTACTGAAAGAATAATGGTAACCAAAAAGAGCATTTTGCGTTTGTATAAGAATTGCTATTTGGTTCATTAAAAAAAATTCTTAGATTTAAGTGTGATTAAGAAGGACCATAGTATCAGGTCCTGACCTAGATCCCCAATCTCCCAAATAAGTATATGGCGAAGGCTTAAATAAAATGAGACAAGTGGTGTGATTTTAGGGTTCCAGGAGGGTCAAAACCATTTAGCTAAGCTTGAGACACTGAGGGCTAAGACAAAGACTTCTCTGGACCGCCCATATTTATAAGGTTCAACAACAAAAGGTGGGGAAACTGAGGAAAGCATGGGAAATGAGCAGGGCCCTGGGAGTCACTTCAACGACTTCTCCAAGTAGTAAATTATGCCAATTTAGGAGAACTGTCTTATCTCCAGGATGACATTTATGGTAGGATTGAGACTGCAGGAGTGAAATTCCCTCAACTGAAGTCTCCATTTACTTAATTAGTGTTGGAGCCAAGGTGTCTTCAGCTGTGGCCTTATCTTGCCCTTTGAGGTATCTCTGGCTTCACATGCCACAACAGGCCTCAGCCAGGACCAGTGATTCATAGAGGTTCACTTACATGAATCAGCTCCCATCACCAGGCAAGGGGCCAAGGCCTAGGACAGACTCACAGATAAACATAGAAAGCCAATTAGTTATTTTAAATCCTGCTCAGAGCTGCTTCCTAGTGGTCTCCAATACCATAGCACAGCTTTTAAGGTCATACAAGAGATTCTGACTCTGTAGGTATGAGTTAATGCACACACAGCTCAGGCTTTAACAAGCTCTCCAGGTAATCAGAGGCAGTGAGTCTATGGCCAACATTTTGAGGATTCCTGACTTGATATAGCATATCAAGCAGTAATACTGTCAGCTGTACATATGAGCACGACTTTGGCAAAATGCTGCAGGGGAATTTCCACTTTTCTCTGTATAGTTTATTTGAATTGTGTGAATTAGTGTCATCTACATTTTTAATAAACACCATAAAGAAAGAAAAATACCAAAAGAGATTAGGAGAGTGAGACAATGTGAAGTGTTTTCAATTACTTAACAGATAAAATCTACATAAATTCATAAGAATAAAATATTTTCATGTAAGGTAGTAACAACTTCTTGGAGGAAGTTTCATATGAAATGAGCTTTGAAGGAAAAGCAAAGTGCAGAAAAAATAAAACAGTAAAAGTATTCTACATAGAGGAATGAAATGATAGTACAAATGGGAAGAATGAGGACTCTATTTGGAAGTATTTGCATTTGATAGAATTCAGGGCACTGAATGCTTGTAAGACTTATAAATACAATAATAGTTAAGAAAATATTTTTGGATGGTTATAAGTGAGAGTTAAAGTTCAGATCTGGAAAAGAAGACCAAAATGGACTGTAGGGAAATATATATTTAGGAGGAGGCAGATTCAATTTTTTAAATAATTGGAGCAAATAAAGAAAAATTACAGATTTCAGATGATAACTAAAATGTAGGTCAACCAAGCTAATGAAGAAAGGATGGTCAACCACATCACCACATTGCCACTACTCTTACTGATCTTGACTTTGCAGGTAGTTTTATTTCTGTGTTGTCTACAATGATGGTTCCCAAACATGGCACTTCATCATCCATGAATAAAGACTTACAAGTATTCAGATCTGGAGGCAACAATGCTAGAAATTATCATTCAACAAACTTTGTATGGAGTATCAAAATGTATATTTTAGTATTTGTCTTACAGTTTGGAAACCAGTAAGATATTAATTGGTTACAGAATGAAAAAGGAAAAGTAGTAAATACTGAAAACAAAGAAACATAAAAGTTGTCACACCACTCAATAAAAACTACTAACTTGGGCTCTATGTGAAGGTAATTTTTGGATGAGCAGCAGAGAGAAAGGGGAAGAAGGTTGGGTTAGAGGTGCCACCAGCCTGTAATTCCATCACTGGGCAGTCTGAAGCAGAAGGATGAAGAACTGGAGCCCAGCCTGAGCTACAAAGTGAGTTCAAGGCCAGCTTGGAGTACATAGGGCAGCAATGGTGAACCTTTCAGAGCTTTCACTGATAACAAACAGCCCACTATAGCATGTGGCATAGCTTGACCACCATTGACACGAGAGACATTGTCTTGAAACAGGAAGAAGTTGGGGGGTGAAGAGAGGAAGGAGGAAGTGTGGTGTGTGCCTGTAATTCTTGCAGTCTGGGATGCTAAAGCAGAAAGATCACAAATTTTTGAGCCTGAGGAATTTAAAAATTTGAGACTCTAGTTCCCCCAAAAGAAAAAAAGGTGGGGATGGCTCACAGTGTAGCTCAGTGTGTTTCAGTCTCCGGTAGTGCCAAAATAATAATGATAATAACAACAATGTTTGTGTTAAATGTCTTTACATGTAAATGTCTAGTAATTGTTTTTCTTTTTATAATTCAATGTAATAAAGACAAAAGATACAATGAGTGTTTATTTGTAGCTTCTGAGTTCTGGGTATTAGGGTGCTTATTTGCAAAGGGATAGGGAATACTAAAAGAAGCTTGAGTAGCTCAATTAGCTTAAATAAAATGGCTAATGATTAAGAAATTTCAGGCAGTGTTCTAAATACTTCTTGTATATTAACTCTAATTCTTACAACTCTGTGAATGAATTCTATTACTATCTCCATTTTACAGAGAGGGGAATACAGACCTAGTATAGATGCAATTTTAAACTCATACAGTCCAGTTCCAAGACCTGATTTGATTACTACCCTGTTCAGCAAAATAATGAATATCTAAATTAAGATGAATGCAGAGAGGAAAATTAAACCAATAAAACTGTTGCAAGACTTTTTTTTTTTTTGACAGTGTTTCACTATGCAGTTCAGGTTGGCTATGAACTCATTTTGTACCCTAGGCTAGCCTCCAACTCATAGTGATCCTCCTGCCTCAGCCTCCCAAGGGCTGAGATTACA
Source organism: Hydrochoerus hydrochaeris (assembly GCA_004027455.1). NCBI lineage: Eukaryota > Metazoa > Chordata > Mammalia > Rodentia > Hydrochaeridae > Hydrochoerus > Hydrochoerus hydrochaeris. Next base: position 33,828 of record PVLA01001370.1, on the reverse strand, counting down.
GGCATGTGCCACTGTGCCTGGCAGAGATTTTTGATACTACATGAATTATAGGAGATAGAAGGTATAAAACAGGTCCTCAAAAATTCAATCTATAAATTAAAAATATGAAGTAATAGGAAGTACACATATCTGAACCTAACCCTAAAATCAGTGTTTTTGTCTTATAGAGCTCCTGATTCAGTAAAGCTCAGGATATGGGGAGACAATCTACATTTTTAACTAGGTCCCAGGTTATGTTGGTAACTTTTCTGAGGACAACATCTGGAAAACTTTGCACTAAGGAAGGTAAGAACTGAGTAGTCCTTGATCTTTGTTTACATTAGAATCACTGGGTTGGGGAAGTGGGAACACTTGAAAACACACACACACACACTTTGAGGTTAAAAATCTTCTAGATGCCCCAGGCATAGTGTTGCACACCTGCAATCCCAGAATTCTGCTAGCTTGAAGCAGGAGGATTACAAATTGGAAGCCCAACTTGGGCAATTTAACAAGACCGTCTCTCAGAATCAAAAATATAAAGAAGGGCTGGAAACAAAGCTCAGAACAAAGGCCCTAGGTTCAATCCTCAATACTGTGTAAACACACACACAAAGTTCTTTATGATTCAGAGCTGTAGCCAAGAGTCAACATTGTAACTCCTTCCCTTGTTACTGGGAAGAGCATTGAGAGGGAAATATCTGTGATTCCCACAGAGCATGGTTGGCAGTTCACATTTAGAAAGTTACATTGAATGGCCCCTAGAGGATAAAGCCAAAAGACTGTGGTTTAAGTTTCTGCTCTTCTTTATGAGAACCTGGAATGACACAGCTTCTCTGGATCTTGGTTATTTTATTGGTAGTTGGGGATGAAAATATTTATATTACTGGATTTCTGTGAAGATTATATACTATAGGTGAAAGCACTTTGTAAATTCAAATTATTATATAATGTTACAAGGGAGCTTGTCTGTGGAGAACAGGCCTTAGTTTAGTCAGGCCTATACTGAAGAAAAACTGAAAGACACAGAATTAAAACAAGAGAGAACACAGGAAGCAGATGATGTGGGATTCATCTGTGGCTCCTTGCTACAAGATCATTCATTATTCCTATGATGAATGCTCTTCTATTGCTATTTATTTATTTATTTATTTATTTATTATCAGGGTTGTATTTTACACACGTGTTTTTAGTCCGAACTAACACCTATGGGTGCAACTCTTGGCCTGAAGCACAGACTTTGCTTGCAAAGAAGCAGATGTTGAAAATGGATGTTCTAGTGATTGGGATCGTTATACTACCATTGATAACAACAGCCTGAAATCTCTTGTCATTGAAATGGTTCCTAGGTGGCTGTTTTATATCAAAGTGTTTGGCTATGGATATTACAAATGTTAGGAACTGACCTTGACACTTCTCATTTCAAGACAAACAGCACCAGCAAAGGGGAAATGAGATCAAGCCCTGGTGTGTGTTTCGGTGGGTGGGGGGGCTCAGGTGCCAGACTAACAAATTTAGACTTTATTTTATAGACTGTATAAGTCACTGACTGTAATTCCATAAGTGACCCAGAGTAGCACTCTGAGAATGTCAACCAGGGACCAGTGTAATGGATTAGACTACGATGAGACTGAAGTTGAGGCCAGCACCTAGAAGATTGGAAGTAATTTGGATATTAGGACGTCAACAAGGCTAGGGGCAATGGAAGTTGAAAGAAAATGACAAACTAAGGTGAATGAAAGTGAACAACACGTGGTCTTTCATAATGGTCAGGTTCTTTTGGTAAATAAGGATGGCTTCCAGTAGCTTGACAATGATGAGCATTGTCACCTTCTCTACTGCCAGGAAGTGCCCTACAATAAAAGCAAGTCTCAGATTGAATGCTACTACGTAAAATATTTAATAACAAGCAGACATAACAATAGTTCACAAACAAGACTTTGTGGCAAAGTCCTAAAGAGCAGCGTGGATGCATGAAGCCACTCTGAAAGATTTCAGTGTGCTGGACTCAGCAGATTCTTCTACCACATGGACGCAAAGGCTGAAGTGTCTATATAATATTCTAGTCAGCTACATACCCTAATGAACTCTGATTTCTGCACTGAAAAGTCCCTTTAAATCCTTTATACTAATTATCATAGGCCTATTGCAGATTTACACAGAGGTACTGAAAGCATTTGCACATCCAACGGAGTAGTGAAGATTTCTAATTAGTGTCTTTTAAATGCTAATTATCCACCCTGGAGTGTGCAGATTAATGTTAACTTTCAAATGTATATACATCTCACGGAAGTATTGTAATTATACAGACAAGATAAGTATTAAAAATTATTTCAACATCACAAGGCAAAAGATCTTGCTTGAGGAAGATGGAAGAGCACCGTTTTAAATGAGAGGTCTTGTGTTAAGCAACTGAAAAGAGCTGTAGTTGCTTTATGCACAAAAGAAATTTATTAGAGGATATAAAGTAGCTCAAAGGATTTCTGAAGTTGGTTGAGATTTGTGTCTATATGGCTTGAGACTCTAACAGTTAAACAGTACAGTCTATAAGGAGCTAAACAAAAATTCACATAGTCTATAAAACTGATTAGGAGGGCTCCAGGGTTCCTCTGGTGAAAGACAGGCATCCTGTATCTCTGCACCACTAATACTGAATACAGTCACGCTCATGTCTGTCTCAGGTGCTTACCTTGCTGTGCTCCAGCAGACGCCCAGGAGGCACAGCTCCCTATACCTGCTCTTTCTGAGTCTTTAGCTTTCAGCTAGTACACCTGCTTGACTGATCAAACATTTTGCATTTCATCTTCAGCCACTAGTATCCTAAAGTGGGGGATTCTCCCAAACACATGGGAGCTTTGAATATTAGTCATCTAGAAACAAAACAAACAATCCCCCCCCAAACTTACAGGTCCCTTAAAGGTTGAAATAAAAATAATAGCAAAATATTCTAGCAGAAATAATCAGCAGGTAGTTGGAAATGGGAAACTAATATATATCCCTTAGAGAAGTACAGTTACAGATTTGGGAGTTGGCTACTGATTATATTTAGAATTACACTCAAAATTGTCATCTACATATTCAGAACATTAAGCATGTTTTAACTCTATGTATGTGCCACCCATAACAATCCCTGACATTTATTAATTAAAGTGAAATTCACACTCTTTTAAGGGAGAGAGGAAAAATAGAACACTAGAAGTCGTGAAACCAGTAGTTTTTTTAGGGTCCATTATATATTATCATTTTATTTTACAATTACTGAAATGGGAACTCTGTGTCAGGCACTGTGGTAAGCTGATTTGATGGTGAGCAAAACTTGACTTATCCTTACATTTGAAAAAATGCAAGACTTGGGGAGTGGCTGGGAATTCAAGCTGAGGATAGAAAGGGGCAAGACTACAGAATTTATCTGTACTCATTTAAGAAAGGGCAGGGGATTGAACCCAACAATTCATATATGCTAGGCAAGTACTCCTGAGTTACACTTCCATTCTGTCTCTGAGGATCCTCAGAGATTTAAGGGGAGAAACATTTTAACGTTTTTTTTTTTTTTAACATATATTATCTGTACGCTGTAAGATAGGTGTTATTACCATCCACTTCTACATACGGTAAGAAAACTACCAGTAGTAGAAAATGATGGTCGGAACAGTAGATAGACAGGCAGGCACTGTTCTGGAAACCAGGAAAGGGAAGCCACTCACCTATAAAACACAATTTCAGAAAAGGGTCCTATCTACTCTGCTACCTTCCAAGCGGATTGTTTTGTTTTGTTACTCTGGCCTTTCTTCAAAGAGAATCCAGTTAGGACCCTTTAGCCACAGTTTCTTTTATTCCCATTTTTTTTTTTATTGTTAATTTTACATCCATTGACCCATGCCACAGTGCTCCTTCCTTGTAAATTCCCACTATGCTCAGTATGAGTCTAACCTTATGTTCCCCGCCCCACTGTGCTGGCCCCTATTCTAACAGCGATGGTCTTAAGTAGGTTTCTTCAGTAAAAAGCACTGAACTTTTTAACACTACTTTATATCACAGGAAAGAAAAGTTTTATTGAATATTCACAACAATCTTGCAAACATTTCATTGCTATTTTATAGATAAAGAAATCAAGATCGCAACCAGGATTCAAACTCCAATACTATCTGGCTCCAAAGCTGTTATTAACTACTGCCTCCAAATACTGTATACCAAACTATCTCCATACCTAGGGCGTTCACAGTACAGCTGAGAATCAGCCTTGAAATCTGAAGAAACTTCAGGGCCTGGGAGAACTAAGAGTGTAGGAGGAGAAAAGATATCTAGGCAGTGAATTAATGGTATACCTCATTAGAGAGACAGGGGCTTTCAAAGCAGGCTTGAACCTGAGTCTTAGCTGGTCAAGAAATGACTATATATTGTGCCACATATATGTTAAAGGGCAGCAAGGCTTCCGGCAGTATTTACAAACGACATGTAGCCGTCCAGCCAGGCTACCCAGTTTCGGTCAAGACTGAATAGTGTGGCCTAGATGCTTGATGTGCCTGCTCTTTGGTGGGCTTTCTGCTCCCAGCTCTCCATCGCTGATTTCAAGTCCTCAGGAGAAAGACTGCATCGTATGGGAAACAACTGGCATTCACGCCCCACCAGGTGCACCAAGGCGCCTTAATGCGAGATTAGCGAGAAAAGGTCAGGCTGAAGGCAGGCTTCTTAAGGACGCGCGCGGCGTGGTTTGACCCAAGCGGCGTTCCGTACAGCGGAGGCTGGGGCGGCAGAAACATGGCGGCCGCGGCCGGGCCCGTCACTGAGAAACTTTCTACGGAGACTGTCTCATACTAGTGAGTGCAGCCTCGGGCCCCGGTTCCCCTGGCTCAGCACTTCCCCGTGCCAATCGCAGGCTCAGTCCTCAAAGTCTCCTGTCGCCTTTTGGCTTTGTTGGCCTCGGAGCAAGTTGAGAGGGGTGGCCAAGGCCGAGCCAGGTAGGGGGATCACGGGGTGCACGGCGGAGACGAGACTCGGGCGCAGACGCCGCTGCGCAGGGCTCGCATGGTCCGGGCCCAGCCCCGCCCGCCAGTCTCCCGGGGCGGGGGTGAGGGTGAGAACCCCGGCGTTGGTGAGGGCGGCGGGCGACTGGTATGGGACGCACCACCTTGCGGCTTCCGATTCCACTGGGCGCGATGGGCCGTCTTCCCCGGACGGTGGTGGAGACAGCCGGCTCCGGGTCTCCGCTCCCCGCTCGGAGATTGAATGGGAGGTGCTGCCCCTTTCGAGACATTTAACAGTCGAGTTGCTGTTCTGCGATGAGATGGGTGAAGAGTTATGTTCAATTTAGGGAACCCAAAGACTTGACATACCTCCACCCTGGTTTCTCAATCTGGTTCTATATGCTTTTGATCCTTCTAGATGGAACAGAGAAAGTTTCCAAGTGAAAGGTGATGCAAGTGACAGTGTCTTGAAACCATTCCCCAGAAATAGGACTGGGAGAGAGAACTTACTGGTTTGGAAGAAACAGGGTGAAATAAGTGAAAGACTGGAGTAGGCCGAAAGGGAAACAGTACAGAAATTCATGGAATGACCTTTAGCTGTGGGATATGAAGACATATATTCTTTGTGTGTATTAAATGCCCAATAACTGATTGCCATTATTGTTATAGTTATTTTAGTCTTTATTATTTCAACAAGTTGTTGAATGGCCAGTTTGATGTCAGATGTTCTGCTAGACACAGGGCATACATTATTGAAGACAAACCTATGATGAATATTTTTTTTCTATTACGAAGAAGTACAAGAATAGCGGGGCGAGGGGATCTGATTGTGTTAAAATGATTTAAACAGAGACCTGAAGGTTAAAGATAAGCCAGGTGTGAAGACAGGAACATACAGGAGGAGACTAGAGAGGAAATAGTATTTGTGCAGTGTAGAATTGAAATATCAGTATGTCTGTCATGCAGAGTTTCAAAAGACTGATAACTATACAGGAGAGTTATTCAGGTACAATGTAGAGTGCTTTACAAAACATTGTAAGGAGTTTAAACTTTGTTGCTAAGGAGGATGGGAAGCCAATAGAGTTTGGTATATAGCACAGTGCCTTGATACATTTTAGTTTTAAAATGAGCTCTTCTGTAGTGGAATTAAGGCATGACATGATGGTGGCCAAATTGAAATGGTGACTTTGGGAATGAAAATTAGAAAACATATCTAAGATGTTTAGGAAGAATAAATAGGACCTGCTGCGAATTAAATGGCAGATGGCGAGGCCTAAAAGAGTAGTTATATGGGTCTTTGTGATGTAAGGGATCAAACCCAGAGCTACCACTGAGTTATATCCCCAGCCGAGGAGGTTTTATAAAATAACTAGAATCTAGTAGTGGTTAGGTAGCTTTTCCATATACTGATTGGTTTCTGTGCTCCATTTTTAAAAATCTGCCTCAGAGTAATTTTCTTTGAATCATTAGTGCTGGGACACCAAGAGAAAAGTATGGCGAGGCTTTCTTTGTTTTACTCTAATTCAGGCTATCTTTTTGAAGAATGAGAGAAGAATTTTGTAAATTAACCATTTAAAAATAATTTTTTGGTGTCTTGTTTTGGCCTATAAGAAGCTGTCTGCATATATCCCATGATACGGATTTATTATGTTGCATAATGGAAGATTTGGAAATAACTGAGATTGATCAAAGCAAGTGTGTAGTAAGAGAAAAGCCTAGGTTTAAGTTTGCGTAGCCAGGGGTGAGACACCAATGAGTTAGGAAGAAAATCTAGAAATTTGGCTTTTGAAAATATGAGAAAGAATAAGTTTCAGAGGATGAGATGGCTTGTCAGTGTTAAAGGCTTTTAAAGCATGCACAGTAAACAGTGGAAAAGAAATATTCTCTGTATTTAGAAATTTATAGGTCATTTCAGAATTTGGTAGAACAGTTGTTTGGTAGGAACTACTGTTTAATGTCTTGAAAAGCAAACAAATGAGAAGTAGAAAGGGAAAGATGATTGAACTTAAAAGCAGAGATGGGAACGAACAAGGATTGTTTTTGAGACTTTTCCGCCTTGTATTACTTTAAAAAAAGAAAAAAACAGGCTTACAAATGTTTAAGTTTGAAAAAGAAGAGTGATATTCTGGAAGAGAAAAAAAGGGAGAGATATATAGTACAGATGAATGATGTAGTCTTAAATGGCAAAGGACAGCCTTCTTTCCTTCTATCCATAGGTGTAGTTAGAAGTGGTTTTGTGGTGTTGGAAATGCAGATGAACTTTTTTTTGATGACTTTGTAAGAGACAGACTTGTGATAAAATTGTTATGGGAAGTAGGTATTGGAAATTTGAGGAGAAGGAAGAGAGGTTTGAATACACAGAAGGATGCTGACAGTGGAAACAAAAAACAATGTCTCATGAATTTAGAGTGTAATGATTTAGCATGGTGTAATGATTTTTTTTTCCTGTAGTGTATAGTAGTCTGAGCCCAAACTGTAACATTAGCCTTTTGAAGATATATTTCTTAACATATTTGGTGAATTATTCTGTAATGCATAAGAGTTAATATTAAAAAGAAAAAGAAAAAGAAAAAACCCAGTTCACTCCAGATTTTGTCAGTTTCTCATATGTACATAAAAAATAAAACCAGAATTACTTAAGACATTCTCATTAGTATTGTGTGTTATCTTAAGAAATGATTGAAAATGTAATTGAAGAAAACCAGTTGGAATACTTATTCAGTTAAATAAATTTAGTTACAGAATATATGGTTATTGAATATGCAGTAGAATTACTAATGTTGCTTGGAACCTTCTAGAGACACTGAGATTGTTTCAGTAAAACTTCAACCAAATTGGTACTTAATTTCAGGTTATATTTTGTTTCTGTTGGGTCTTTGTACTGCTATTAAGAAGCTGTAAACTGATGAAAAACTAATGTTTTTTTGTTTATTTTTGTTTGTTCTGTGTGGGAGAATGAACCCAAGGTCTCTTACTTGGTAGGCAAGCACACTACCATTCATTGAACTACATCCTCAGCCGACAAACTATTTTTTGAATGTTTGAAGTCTGCTTCAATATTGTGTGACCATAGCCATTGCAAGAAATATGTTCTTCAGAAGCAGTATACTAGAAAATTTTGAGTAATTTAATGAGTGGTTAAAGCATTTTTTAAAACCACTGTCATATTTTAGGTGCAACTTGTGGGGCATTTATGTTTAAAATAATTCTTGGGTCTTCTAACAATCATTTTAGTACTTTTTTAAAAAAGTAGAATACAAAAAGTTCTTCATTCGCTTTGCAGTGACTGTTGATCATCATTCTAGTTTTAAAAATTCTATCTTGCAACAGTTACTTTCAGATTTAGAAAACAAATTTTCTTTTCAGAGTAATTTAGTACAGATAAAAGTTCAGAAACAGTTATAAGCTATCTTTAAGGACTGAGAAACTTTATTTTTTATTTTTCAGTAACTTTAGTTAAATTTTACTTCTAAGTAAATTTATTAGTTAAACAGTATAAAATCTTCAGATATTATAGCATTATTAGAACTGTCTTATACAAAGATGTAGGATATTTAGATGGATTGTAATGGTTTCTAGAAGTAACAGTGAAGTAGTTCATTCTGTTTAAGAACTGAGTAGCTTTCCCTAGTCATGGCTACAACATAAACTCAACTGAATACTGGCATGAGAATGGATTAGTCAAATTCTTCATTGTGGAAGACCCCATTCATGATGATTTAGTCATGGAGTTTTAATAAGATGAATAGAAAGCACAGCCATTTTTCCTTTGAATAAACCATAGTTTTTATGCCAACATACATTAAGATAAATACAAATCAGATGTTAAACTGGATTTTAGAAGAACCTTCATTTTTCACTTAATTATTTTGTATTGAAAAAGCATGAAATGTTAAGTAAAGTTAACACTGAATTTTTTTTTTCTTTTTAGATCACTGTAAACAAAATTTCTACCTGAGAAAATGTTGAAATAATTACTGATACGTTGGATTTGTTGGATGAAATACGAGAAGTTAAATATTGTAACGTGAGGAAACAACCTGAGTTGCTCGATTACATGTGTAAATCACTGCGTTACTGCTTTAGTCATTGTCTCTATCTAGCAATGACAAGACTGGAAGAAGTAAATAGAGAAGTAAACATGCATTCTTCAGTGCGGTACCTTGGCTATTTAGCCAGAATAAACTTACTGGTGGCTATTTGTTTAGGTCTTTATGTAAGATGGGAAAAGACAGCAAATTCTTTAATTTTGGTGATTTTTATTCTTGGTCTTTTTGTTCTTGGAATTGCCAGCATACTCTACTATTATTTTTCAATGGAAGCAGCAAGTTTAAGTCTCTCCAATCTTTGGTTTGGATTCTTGCTTGGCCTTCTATGTTTTCTTGATAATTCATCTTTTAAAAATGATGTGAAAGAAGAGTCAACTAAATACTTACTTCTAACTTCCATAGTATTAAGGATATTATGTGCATTAGTGGAGAGAATTTCTGGTTATGTCCGTCATCGACCCACTTTACTAACCACGGTAGAATTTCTGGAACTTGTTGGATTTGCCATCGCCAGCACAACTATGTTGGTAGAGAAGTCTTTGAGTATCATTTTACTTGTTGTAGCATTGGCCATGCTGATTATTGACTTGAGAATGAAGTCTTTCCTAGCCATTCCAAACTTGGTTATTTTTGCAATGTTGTTATTTTTTTCCTCATTGGAAACTCCTCAAAATCCAATTGCTTTTGCATGTTTTTTTATTTGCCTAGTAACTGATCCTTTCCTTGACATTTATTTTAGTGGACTTTCAGTAACTGAAAGATGGAAACCCTTTTTGTACCGTGGAAGAATTTGTAGAAGACTTTCTGTTGTTTTCAGTGGGTTGATTGAGCTTACATTTTTTATTTTGTCAGCGTTTAAACTTAGAGACACTCATCTTTGGTATTTTGTAATACCAGGCTTTTCCATTTTTGGAATTTTCTGGATGATTTGCCATATTATTTTTCTTTTAACTCTTTGGGGATTCCATACCAAATTAAATGACTGTCATAAAGTATATTTTGCCCACAGGGCTGATAACAATAGCCTTGATAGAATCATGGCATCCAAAGGGATGCGTCATTTTTGCTTAATTTCAGAGCAGCTAGTTTTCTTTAGCCTTCTTGCAACAGCAATTTTGGGAGCAGTTTCCTGGCAGGTAAGCCTGTGTTTTTAATTATGTCATTGTTTGTGATACGTGATAAATTGCTGGCTTCCAGAGTTGAAATTATGATGGTAAGTCCAGAGCCTGTTTCAAAAGGAGATGTTTTTTGGTGCTTATTTAATTTTGTTAATGGAGTTGAACCACCAAATTTATTTTTACAGGGTGATTTAGTTTGATTAGAATTACTCAGTATGTGACATGCTTCCACTTCCTGGTTGATCACTAGTGGAACAGTCATAGATTAAAGACCCTTACATAGTCAAACTATAGAGTTGAAGTTTGTGTCTATAGTAATAACCAGCCCAGTCTTCTTTTCTTTGAGTATTATTAACTGCATTAACTGCCACACAGTGCATTGGGTGCTGAAGATCTCAAGATGTTTCTGTCCTTTAACAAGGCCTAAGCAGAGTCTGTAATGGGAGGAGCAAGAGGCTGGTATGTGAACAAACAGCTGTGATTACACTGTGACAAGTGCTATAATTGGAGGCTGGGATGGAGGTCATAGCAGACAATCAACCCAGCTTGATACAGTTTTCTGCTTTGCATCAGTTTGTTGTATGATATATAGATGTGATGTTAAAGAGAGAAATGCAGACTTGCCTGGGCATGGTGCTTTCTAGTCATTGCAGGCTGGGGAAGGGAATCAGTGTGGTAGTCAACCATTGATAAAAACATCTTAACTGTTGCCTGAGGATATCTTTCTCACTTGGCTCCAGTTGCCAGTGCTAGGAACTGTCAGAATTACGATGAGGTCAGAAACTCTTAACAAGAATTTTGGTCTCTTTCTGTCCCTGTTACCTCATCTCTCAGTCTCTTTTCCAAGTCAGACTCATTCATGTATGATGCCTTCACAGGTGATCAAGTCCTATTAACTAAATACGTTCTTGGTCACCAGATTCCTTTTTTCATAAAGTAGGATCTCCAGATAGAGTATATGTACCACTGGAAGTAAACAGAAGCTATCCAAGGAGTAAGTCAGCAATGATAATTTTAAGAGAATAAATTTCCAGATTCTCACCTTCTAGTGTACTCTTCCGTAATGTACTTGAGAATGTCCCTCAATTTAGATTTGGAGTGGTATCTCATTGTGGTTTTACTTTCCATTTCACTAATGACTAATGCTGAACATCTTTTAATATGTGTGTTAGTCATTTATCTTGTTAAAATGTAAATCATTTTAAAATATGGGTATTTATCTTGAGTTTTAAACTTTATATATTCTGGATACAAGTTTTTTAGCAGATAAATGATTTCGAAAGTGTTTTCTTCCAATCTGGCTTATTTTATTTTCTAAATGTACTTTTTGAAGACTAAGCCTTTTTAATTTTTTTAAAGTACAGTTTATAAATTCTTGTTTGGACTGTGCTTTTGATATCCTACTCAAGAAATACTAATCAACCCTGGGTCAAAATTTTCACCTGTATTTTCTCCAGAAACTTTATAATTTTGGTTTTTATATTTAGGCTCATGATACATTTTGAGCTGTTTATTTATGATATGGAGTAAAGATCTTAAATTTTTTTGGTGTGTATATATCTGTTTCAGTACCATTTACTGAGGCCCTTTATTGAATTGCTTTAATATTTTTGTCCAGAATCAAATATAAATGTAAAAAGCTTTATTCTTTTTTTTATTTAAAGAGAAAAAAAAAACATGAAAAGGGTAGAAATAATAAAGAATTTCAAAAAAAAAGATAAACAGTAAGAAATCTCTAGTTGATAAATTACATATTGTCCTCTTAGAAATAGTTGTTCAAGTTACAAAATTAAAGCATACAAAGTAGATATTCAATCAGTGAGACTGTGAACAGCTATGCATGCATGAGTCTCTACATGTATTTCTATCCTTTCTGAATTAGAGGGAAAAACAAAACATAGCAAGACAAAACAAATTCCTATAAAAACATGAAACCAAAAAGTCATATAAAACCACAGTACAAGGTGATCTACAATGTGTTGTCTCTTATTATCTTCAGTAGAATTGTCTGTATCATCAGGCATAATTGAATATAGCAGTATAATTGAATATAGCAGTACATGACAATATTAGTAAAAATAAAACATTGTAGACAGTATAAAACTTCAAAGGCAGGTAATAATCAAACCAGAGTGCATATCCTAGTGAATCTTGTCATCTTCAGTGTAGTTGTCTATACTGTCAGACTTGATGCTATCAGTCATAACAGCTTTGAATAAAATCTATCAGTACAAAACAGCAATCTAACAAACCAGATTTGATTAAGATCAGTCATGGTAAAACTGTGTAAGTTATACAGAGTTTCAGATTAAGTTAATAGGAAATTAAGGATGATTACCATACTATATCCTGCTATTTTCGGGTTAACTGTGCCCTCAAATCTAGTACAGGTAAAATGACTGGAACAGAATATAAACCATTTAAGCAGAGTGGTGTGAGTAATGTGGGTTTTAAATCCTGGTACACTCTTAACAATATCCTCTGCCTTCTTTTTTTAGGGTATTCCTCCCCTTTCACTCCCACAGGGTGCTGCGCATTTTGGGTCCCACCAGTTCCCTCAGTTTTTAGATTGGGGGACAGCCTGCTTTTTACCTAAGTGGTTCTGAACCTTCTCACTCCTGAAGTTGATCTCAAGTTGTATTCCTTTACCTACAAAAGCCTCAAGGTTTTCCTTCATTATAGCTGAGTAATTCTCCACTGCACATAAGTATCCTGGCTTTCCAACCTATCTGCAAGTGGTGGTCAAGTTGCTCCTATTTCTCTCTCACTCCCTATCACATAGAGCATTGTTTTTCTCATATTTGATTTTCGGTCCATAAACCCTCTCTCAGGTTGATTATAGTTCCTATACAGAGCATCTCAATGGACCTTACCTCCTGATCTACTCTGCTTTTTTTTTTGTATCAAGGGCATCTATGTTAGAGATTATAGCCAACCTTCTCTGCCTCATTTCTGCTATGCTATTTTTCTGCCTTTGTCTACTTGTCTCCTTCATTCTACTGCCTGCCCCACTCACTGAGGCCTTTCTGCCACTATTCCTAAAATCCTGGTATTTTTTTTCTCTCTCTCCAGAATGTCCTTCAGTATTCTCTGTAAGGTTGGATTGGTGGTCACAAACTCCCCCAGTTCCTCTTTGTCATGGAAGCATCTTGTTTCTCCACTAATTTCTAGTGACAGTTTTGCAGGGTACATCAATCTGGGCTGGAGGTTATTTGCTTTCAGGGCTTAGAAGACTTCACTCCAAGCTTTTCTTGATCTGATGGTCTGTGTAGAGAAGTCTGCCATGAACTTGATGAGCTTTCCTTTATGGGTAATCTGTTTCTTTTCTCTGATGGCTTTTAATATTCTGTTTTTATATTGAATTTGTGGCATCTTGATTATTATATGTCTGGATGTAGCTCTGTTTTCGTTGTGGGTGGCTGGAGTTCTGTATGCCTCACATAACTGAATATCATTTTCTTTTCCTATGCTTGGGAAGTTTTCCTTAATTATTTCCATGAATAGCCTTTGTAATTTGCCTGTTTTTATTCCTTCTTCATTCACGTTTCTTATTCTTAAATTATAGATTCTCTTGTCGTCTTCTAGCGTTTGTATTGTTACTGCCTGTTTCCTTGTTATTTTTAAGAGATCTTTCCTTTCATGATCACACATTGCAAACTTGCCTACAAGTTTTGATAGTTTATCCTTAGTTTCTTTTAAGGAGTTTTGCCAGCTTTCAATGGAGTTTTTAATTTCCTGGTAATCTCTTTGAATCTGCTTCATGTATTCTATATTTTCTTTATATTCCTTATCGAATGTTTCTCTCCTTTTTTTGTGTTCTTCCCTTCTTCTGTCTGTGTCTTCTTGAGAGGTGCTTAGCATTTCTTAATGAATCTACTTATATCTTGATTTACCTGATTTAATATTTCAGTTTTGAGCTTGTCTACAAGGTCCCGAAGGTATCTCTTAATATCCATTGAAGCCGTGTCTGATGTTGCATGTTTGCTGCCCTCAGTTTCCCTTGTTTTTCCCTCTCCTGGATCAGTGCTCTCAGGGTTTTGGGCTAGGGGCTTTTTCTTGTTTCTCTCTCTTCTCATGTTTTTGGTTTCTTCCATACAGGTGTATAGTAGAGGTCTCAGCCCCTTTCCTTGTAGGCTATGGTTTTTCTGAAGCACGCTGGCGAGGGATTTCTGTCCTGTTTGCTCTTGTCACTGAGGTGTAAGCAGGGGCTGTGTATGCTGGCCCCTCCCCACCAGGCCAGTCAAACTTCAGGGGCCTCACCAGGTTAGTGTGTGCTGGGCATAGGGAATTGGTTTGGGATGGCTTATGCAGCAGGCCAAGCAAATCCCACGAATCTGCTCTGGGGAGGGTGCAACCAACTGAAGTCACCATTGTTCCTAGTCCAGGCTTCTCTTGCCTGATTCTAACATGTCACCCATTTGGTTGTGCTCTTCCCATGGTGGGGGGTCTTATTCCATGGATTAATGAACGTCCCTTCACTGGCTCTGCTCTCTGTTGGGCTCACCCAACTCCTGATTTCAGCACAGCTATTGCCCCTGTGAGTTGTGGCCGGAGCGAGTTTGAGCAGCTCTGAGGGCAATTGCAGTGGGTCACGGCTGGCGCGAGTTTGGGCAGCTTGGTGGGTCACAGCAGAAAGCGCCGTGTCTTCTAATTTTAGTTGTTCCAGTTGTAGCCCCGAGACTGTGTGTTTGATGAGCTTTTTTCATTTTAATTTCTTCCTGTGTCAAGAGGATCCATCTCCCTCTGACTGGATCTCTCCAGGATGTTTTATTCTGGCACATTAGTTGTTTCTCCCTGGTAGGCTTTGTATTTTGTTGCTTATTTTGTTGCTCACTGATCGGCTCTCTTTCGGTCCTTCCCCAAAAGCCTTATTCTTGAGGCTTTTATTGTATTTATATCATTAAGCCAGTGCCATACAGTCTCAGAAGGTATTTTCTAATTTCCTTGGAAATTTCTTCTTTGACCCATAATTTATTTATAATTGTGTCACATGATATCCTAATATAGTATTTGGGAATTTCCCATATTTGTGTTGTTGATTTCTCATTTAATTCCATATGATGATGGCACATAATATGCATACTAGTTTTCTGAATTAACATTTATTTTAAGGACTAGCATATGTTCTTGGGCAGAATATACTATAAATTCAGTTAGGTCAAGTTATTTGATAGTGTTGTTCATGTGTCAGTATCTCTGCTAATTTTCTTTCTAGTTCTGTCACTACTGAGAAGTGATATTAAAATTTCCCTTATAATTGCTGAATTGTCTTTTCTCTCACTCATCTTTTGTTTTGTACATTAGAAGTCCTGTTACTATAAGTAAGAACAGGTGTTATAGCTCCATTGTATCTCCTTAATAACTGACTCATTATTAAGTAGTAGAGTTGAGTAGTTTCATATTGCCTGCAAAGCTTAAAATGTTAACTTTCCAGTCATTTACAGAAAAAATTTGGCAGCCTTTGTTCTTAATCAGTACTTCTTATGTATATGTTAATGATGTGAGAGAACTTAAATGAAATTCTGAGTATTGGAATTCAGTAATTTTGGGAAAAGACCTAAGATTTCTAAAGATTTTCAAGGTAATGCAGAAAATCCTAGGCAGCAGTGCACTTGAGTGAGTTATTAATTTAGTTGTTCTAGACTAATTCTAAATTGTGTCTGCATTCCCCAGTTAGTCTGTGGTATTGACGTTGTGCCTTTCAAGCATTTAGATTTTTTTTTTTAACTTAATTTTAATTTAGTCTATTTTAGAAAGATTTTCCAAACTTTGCCCAGTGTTCAGTGAGAATGAATATACTTAGAGGAAGAAAAGCATTCAAAGAGACACAAAAAGGGAAACATTTCATTATTTATTTGATCATGAAATCTTTGCCTCTGCCCTTCATTATTCCTACTACCCATCTCCCTGTGTATACAACTTTTAATGTCTATGTGTGATTTCAGACTTTTGGCAGAGATCAAGTGTTACCTTTATATGAAACAATTCAAAAAACATCATTGCATTTATATAAGTTCCAATCATTTTGAATGATGGAGCCAGAAAATTATATATTGAAACAAATTATTAAGAGCTTTGTGAAGATAAGACCGTTTTGAGGATAATCTAAATTCTGAGAGTTCTTTCAAATTCTTGGAACTTAACTAATTTTTAAATTGAAATGTTTTTACATATTCCAAATGATGTTGATACTGATTACCTTTTTTGTTGTTTTGTTTTTGGTTTTTTTGAGACAGGTTCTTGCTGTATAGCTCAGGCTGCCCTGGATCTCCAAATGCTGAGCACGCCAGACTTTGATTAACTTTTTGAGAATATATTTAATCCTATTTGTTTTGTTTTTTGAGACAAGTTCTCACTGCGTAGCCCAGTCTGGACTCAAACATACAACAATTCTCCTGTCTCAGCCTCCAGAGTGCTGGGATTACAGGCATGTGCCACCACATGCAGTTCATTTGTTAGATTTCTGTCAGAGGAATAGAGTAATAGTAAAATGCTAAACTGGTTTTCCTCACTGTCCCATAAACATACATTTCAGTGGAATTCCAAGGGAAAAACTGTTTGACTTATCCATTGGGTAAGGCAGACCTAATGTGGCAAGAAAAGTGACTTAAGCCTTTGGAGTAGATCAGTTTGTCAGCCATAGGCAGGATCGATGAAAGTAGAGATGGTATACTCCAGTTCATCAATTATCTTTCTTTTATGAATATTTTGGTGTCAAAGGCTAAGGAATCTTTGTCTAACTCCTATGAATAGCTTTCTTTTTTGCTAGTTTTACTGAGTCTAATACTGTGAGAATGCTGTGTTATTTCAAGTCATTTACATTAAAAAGCTGGAATTTTGCCATCAACTTCTGTTGTGTTTTGTTCATAATCTCATTCCAACTTTAAAATGTAACATTGCAGCTGTTTCCTGCAGTTTTTATTGTTCACTGAATGTACTATTTGCTTTTCTTTTTTAAACTATTTTTCTTAAATAAGTCAATTAGAAAGCTACAGTATAGCATTTGATACTAGTTTTGCTGATTAGCTATAGGATTTTATTGTGATTGGCAATTCGCAGAAGGATAAAAGGAGGAAAAGTATCCAGATGCCTGTGGAAACCTGCTCTGTGGTGCTTATATTTAGAGATTCTTTCGGAAATTTTTTATATAAGATTTTTATATATTTTCTTGCCAGTCATTTGCTGATTCATTGGGATTTGATGTAGCTTTATACAGGAACCCTTCTGACCCAAACTAGAAAAACTAATCACGGTTGCTATCTTTATAGGGGAAGAAATGGCAGTCACTGGGTATGACAGATGTCTTAATATCAGGCTCACATCCAAGAAAGGGACGAAATCCATAGATACAGTAGTTTGATTTCTTGCAAGATGACAAAATCAGACATATTACTTCACTTAGCATAGAAAGTAGGGAATTTTCAAATCCCCTCCTAAACTATAAGTTCATTTAAAATTTTTTTATTTTATGCCATTTTTCTTCCTAAAGATTATTTTTTATTTTACAGAAAAAAGGTAAAACAAAATTTCTTAGCAAGATGCTAAGAGAATAATAATAGTCAATACATTGCATATTATTTTTAAAGTACTCAGTATAAGACATAGGTATAAAAAATTCTCTAATCAATATTAGCTCAAACCTTCTCTTTCTACGAACTAAGAAACACTAATAATATAACTAACTCATGTTTTTCAACCTTTTCCCTTCCTTTCCCACATCCTAGTTCCTTTTTCCTTTTAAACAATTTCTTCCCATTTTACAATATCTATTGTACATTTTAGACCTTATTTATTCTCAATTTCTCACACTTATTTTCTCACATTTATTTCACTTATGAGTATGGTCTCAAGTTGTATCCATTTACCTATGAAAGTCTCAAGTTTATTTATCTTTAAGACTGAGTAGTACTCCATTGTATAAAAATATCGCATTTTTAAAAAAAATCTATTCTGTTGATGGGTATTTGGGTTCAGGATTTAACTATTATAAATTGTGCTACTATAAATGTAGGTGCACATACATCTCTGTGTTATGTTTTTAATTCTTCCAGGAAGATACCTTGAAGGGGAATGGCTAGATCAAATGGGACCTCTAATCCTAGCTTTTTGAGGAATCTCCACACTGATTTCCACAGTGGTTTTACTAGTCTGAACTCCCACCAACAGTGAAGTGTTTGTTTTTCCCAAAATCCCCTGCATCATTTGTTATTGGTTGATTTTTTGATGATAACCATTTTTTTCTGGAGTGAGATGAAATCTCAGTGTTGGTTTAATTTGCACCTCTGAAATGATCAATGATGTTGAACTTTTTTTCATATATTTACCATTTGTATTTCTTCATCTGTGAAGTTTGTATCATCTCAGATGCCTATTTTTGGACTTAGTCTTTGAATTTGGGGGAGGGTCTGATTTTTTTCAGTTATTTATATATTCTTTGTAGACATCTTTATCTGGGGGACAACTGGCCAAAATTTTTTCCCACTCTATGGGTTGTTTCTTCACTCTGTTGGTGATTTCTTTTGATGTGCAAAAAGTTTTTACTAAGATGAAACCTTAGTAAAGGATTTTGAAGTATTTCCCATGCACTTTGGATTTTTTTCATGAATTCTCTGCCTGCACCTGTGTCTTCAAGGTTTCTGTCTACTCTTTTTCTGATAGATTTAGCATCTCTGTTTTAATATTTATATCTTTGATTTTTTGACTTTAGTTTAGTGCATGGTACTAGACATAGGTTGTGGATTAGTCTTTGGCATGTAGACAGCCAGTTTTTCCAGCACTATTTATTAAAGAGGCTTTAATGAACATGTGTGGCCCCTTTGTCAAAGATAAGGTGGCTGAGTATATTTGTAGTTGTGTCTGCATCTTCTGATCCAATGATCTGTAGGTCTGGTTTTGTTTTGTTTTTGCCAGTACCATGCTGATTTTTATCGTAGTAGCTTGTAGTATAAATTTAAGTCGGGGATCATGACCCCTGCCTTGCCTTTGTTGGCCAGGATTGCTTTTACTATTAGGTCTCTTCTAGTTCCAAATGAATTTTAAGTATGTTTTCTCTAGTTCTGTGAGGTATGTTTATTGTATTTTGATTGAGGTTGCATTAAATCTGTGTAACAATTTTGGGAGTATGACCATTTTCATTATATTCATTCTTTCTATCCATGAGCAAAGATTATCTTTCCATTTTCTGATATATTCTTTGATCTCCTTTTTCAGAGTATTGAAATTTTCAATAATAGATCTTTTCCTACCATTGTTAGATGGATTCCTAAGTATTTCATTTTTCTGGATGCTATTGTGAAGGGTGTTTTCCCTAATTTCTCCCTCAGTGAGTTTGTTTGTGTACAAGAATGCTATTGATATTTGACTATTGACTTTTATACTCTGTTATGCTGCTGAATTTGCTTATTAAATCTAGTAGTCTATTTGTGGAGTTCTTGGGGCCTTCTGTGTAAAGTATCATGTCATCTGCAAATAATGATAATTTAACTTCTTCCTGTCTTATCCTTACTATTTTTATTTCTCTTCGCTTATCTAATTGCTCTGGCAAATGTTTCCAGAACTATATTAAATAGGAGTGGTGATAGTTGACATCCTTGTCTTGTTCCTGATTTTAGAGCAAAAGCTTTCAGTTTTTGACCATTTACTATGATGTTGGCTGTTGGTTTGTCATAAATGACTTTTATCAGATTGAGATAAAGACCACTGTGGTGGATTGACTTGTAATACCCACTAAAACTGAATTGGCATGGTTCTGGATGACCCACCTGAGGATTGTTGCCAACAATATAAAGAGAAGAACTGGAGAGGAAGAGGTGTGTTTTTGGTTCTCTTGTTGTCATTGGTTCTAATGAAGGAGCTTATCAAGTTTCTTTTATAACATCAATTTGGCTGTTCTCATTGACAGAGGAGCTCCAGACCTCATTGTCACTGAGAATGACTACGGTTCACTTTGAGGGAGTTCTGGTCCTTACTTTGAGCCTTGCTTCCTGGCTCCAGAGGGAAGCATAATTTGCTATTCAGTCTCCAGGAGAAGCTTGTCATTCTGGCTTCCTCATATGGACTCAGATGTTCTCATTGTTGGAGAAGCTTAGGACCTTGTTGTTAAGGATGGATGTAGTAGTTTTCTGGAGCGCTGTGGTCTTTATTTTGAGCATTACTGCCTGGCTGCAGAGCAGATCCCTCACTCAGCCTGCTGGCACAGTTCCCTTGTCCCACTGGCACAGACTTTCTAGCTTCTACCACTGAGCTTTGGACCTCCATAGTGCAGATCTGTGAAACAGACCTGTGTGAGACATTGTCATGGACTCAGGTCTTTAGCTGATCTCATGTAGGACATTGTCATGGGATTTAGGCCCTCAGATTTCCTGTGTGTGTGGACAGTACTTCTTTGTGTTTGACTCTTGAGGTGACTATTATAAAATAATTCTATAAATTATGTGTCCTGTATTAAATTGTTTCTCTTGTAAACCCTGATTACAACAAATTTGGTACCAGAGAAATGGGGTCATTGCTGTGACTATACCTGAACATGTGGTTCAAGAGCCTTTGGGAATAGCTTATGGTAAGTGGTTGGAAAGGCTCAGAGATGTCACCTGAAAGAGTAGAGCTGGTACTCCTTAGGCTGTTCTGTATGTGAGATTCTGGGCAGAGCTCAAAAGACCAGAAGACTGATAGAAGTCCTACTGGGAAAGACCAGGCTTGAGAGTTTTATGCTGGTAATAATGACTGTATTGGGTATTGGAGTCCAGATGATGTGTTTTATGGCCTGAAAAAAGGTTGTCTGCATTTTGCTAATGTCCAGCGACTTTGCCTGAGACTAAGAGTAAGGGTGGTTGACTAATCGATCTGGCAGAAGAAATTTCAATGTAGTCTAATGTTGAGGCAGCAGTATGGCTGTTGGGGGCATTTAGCCAGATTTATGTTGCAAATTAAGAGTAAATAGCCCAGCAAGATGATTTAAAATGTGAGTTTGGCCAGAAAGGAAGCTCCAGTAAAGTTGTGGTCTGCAAAGCTGAGGAGATCTCAATTTCTGAGAAGGAACTGAAGAATGAAAAGAATTGGCCTGAGGGCATCACAAGTAGCAGCAAGTTTCCACCCTTTGCAGCCTCAAAACTGCAAAAGGGAAAGATTCTGCTTTGAGGAGAGAGCCGCAGAGCACCATGTTCCTTAATGGCTGTAGTGTGTTTCAGAATGGTGATGGAGGCCATACGAGGTTCCAAAATGGCAACAGCTGCACCAGATTCTGGAATGGTGATGGCATAGAGAATTTGTTCCTCAGAGTGAGGTTCAGATTGCTCAGCAATCCAGGCACTTGACCCCTTTAGCCAAGAGAGAAGAAAGTCTGGCTACTGCTTCAGCTGGCAGTGGACCTTGGCATCATCCATGTGGTGCTGGCTTTAGGTACATGCAGAATGCAAGAGATCTGAGGTTAAAAGGCTTCCACCCAGATTTCAGAAGACTGGGAGTGTGCCAGGTAGTGTGCTGCTGAGGGAAGTTTGTGAAGCTGTGAGGGTAAAGCCAAAGGGGTCTCAAAGGCACATTTGAGACCCCAAAGGTTTGGAGAAGCCAGAAATGTGGATCATTTGAGGAATCCTGCAAGGAGAGAGCAAAGCTGGCCCAAGAGAGAAATTGTGGGAGCTACAACCATAGTTACAGAGTTATACAAGCCTTTTTTTTTAATTTTGAAGAGAATAAAACTAAATGAGACAAAACAGAATAGAGTCAATCAAAACCAAAGGGTGAACATGGTACATGACTTAAAAACCAAATACAAGGAGATCAACAATGGCTACAATAATGCGTCTTGTTATCTTCAAAAGAATTGCCTGTATCATCAGGCATAATAAAATCAAACAAAATACCACATAATCTTTGAAATAGCTGTCCATGCCATCAAATATAATATTAGACAAACTGAAACAGTTTGGGCTGGCATCAGATTGACTATGTAGCCTGGGTTAACCTTGAACTCCTCCTTCAGCCTCCCAGGTGCTGGGATTACTAGTGTGCACCACCTTGTGTGGCCACATATCACATTCTTACTATTTTTCTCCTCCTCTTACCTCCTACTTTCTCTTCTTCCCCAAATTCTCTTCCTTTCTCTACAAAGTCTACTTTCCTATTTCTCACATCTCATATTTATTGGTTTGTCTTATAAGAGAATCCATGCAATATTTAACCTGTGTCTTATTTATTTCACTTAGAATTATGGCTCAAGAGCTATCCATTTTCCTAATTTAGCCTTTGCAGTTGAGTAGGATCTCTTTATGTAAATATATCACATTCTCTTTATCAGTTTATCTGTTGATGGACATATAGGCTACTTCTATAATTTAGCAATTGTGAGTTGTGCTACTATAAACATGAGCATGTGTGTATCACTAAAGTATGATTTTAACTCTTTTTGAGAAGATATCCAGAGGAGGTATAATGAATGAAATTTGTAGTTTTAGTATTTTGAGGGTTCCTAATACTGATTTCCACAGTGATTGTACTAATCTACATTCCCACCAACAGTATAGAAGGATTCTTTTTTCCTTACAACTTTGCCAGCATTTGTTGCTTTTTGTGTACTTGATGATAGCCATTTTCTGTGGAATAAGATGGAATCTTGGTGGTGTTTTGATTTGCATTTCTTTGGTGACCAAAGATACTGAACATTTTTCCATGTACTTATTGACCATTTGTATTTCATTTGAAAAGTGTCTATTAATTTTAATCGCCCAGTTTTAAGATCTTTTATTTTGGTGGGTTTAATATTTTTTTAGTTCTTTATGTCGTCTCGTTATAAGTCCTCTTTCAGAGTAGTTCTATAGGTTATTTCTTAGCGCTGTTGTTTCCTTTGCTGTGCAGAGTAATTTTATGACTGACAACACAGTAGATCTGTTTATACTAGCATCACCACAGTGCAGTGTTCTGTAGGATTACTAGGCAGTAAAAATTTTCAACTCCATTGTAATCTTAAGGGATCACCTAATTCGTAACTTCTTCATGTATGCCCAGATGACATGTGATCCATCATTGACTGAAACATTGTCATATCATGCATGAATGTAATTTCCTCTTTTGCTGGTTTTGCAGCATTTAAAAATGAATTGGAACTTTTTTTTAGGGCTCCAGGAGTATCAAAACCCTCTTGCAGAGTTTGAGACTGGGGGCGGGTGTTTAAAACAAGGAATGTCCCTGGGTGGCCCATATTTATTTAATTTTCAAACAAGGAAAGTATTAGAGTGGAAAATGCAGGAAACTGACCAGGACCTTGGGAATGGTTCAAGGACTTCTCCAAGTAACAGTGAATTTAGGAGAACTATTTTTTGTTAATTTAGGAGAAGTATCTTAGAAGACATATTACAAAGAATTGTGGATAGAATATAAAAAGTTGTATTTCACTCCTGTAGTGAGGTGTCTGCAGCTACAATCTTTAGTTAATTGGCGTTAAAGCCAGGTATCCTCAACTGTGAACTTATCTTGCCCTTTGAGGCGTCTCTTTGTTCTCCGGTCTGCCATGCCCTGGCCATGCAATAATTCTGCATATGTGCTCAATTTCCAGCTTCAACAGCTCCCAATGTATTCCTCCCTTTTATTATTGCTTGGGATGGGTGGTCAGTTGAAGCTGGAGAAGCTGTATTAAGAGAACTCCCACAATTTAAACCCCTTCTTTCTTCTCTTCTCCAGGCTTCCCCAGCAAAGTTTTCGTCCTGTGAATGCCTTCTCTTGTTTCCCCACTTTCCACTCTAGGTAGACTTACTCATTCAGGCTGAAACTCTTAGTCCAAGGATTTCAGGTCCCTGTTCTAGGTGCCAGTTATCGAGGACCTCACCAAGATCCCCAATCTCCCAAATGAGTGTACAGTGAAAGCTTAAAATAATTGAGATGAGACAAGTGGTATGATTTTAGGACTCCAAGAGGATCAAAACTGTCTTGCAGAGTTCGAGACTCTGGGGGTTAATACTGAAATATTTGTAATGATTATAGGTTATAAGTTTTTTTCTCATGTTAGAGGTACCATTTATTAACTTTTTATATTCTATCCACGATTCTTTGTAATATGTGTGTGCATATGTATATCAGTTTTGAATTCTCATAGCACTTTGAGACAGCTTCCATTACTATTCTTTTTTTTAGATGAAAAATATGAAACTTGTTCATCATAGTGTGACTGCAGGCAGTCTACCTTCATAACCTTCACCCATAATCACTTATTTTTGACTACTTTCAGAGTTACAAATTAATATAGGGAGTTATTTAATCTTTTTGTTTTGTAAAGAGTAGACTGCCTTTGTTGAATTCTTATATCAGTGTAGTTGTGGTCTAAAAAAAAATCTTTGTTTTTATCTCTTACTGAGGCTACTTGACCAAAGGATAGACATCTCTACTAGGACCTTGACAACTATACACTGGCATCTTCTAAACAGAAATTAGTTGGTTATATTTTTATTCTTTTGCTTATAATGATCTCATTTTAATTTCCAAATGCTTCTTTGCAAATCAGAGCTACCGTTTATTGGAGGATATATTCTGTCTCTGTCTCTTCTCTGTCTGTCTCTCTGGGTGAATGTGTGTGCATGCGAGCGCATACATGTGCATGTTTGTGGGTGCGTGTTGGGGATAGAACCAGAACTTCACACATGCTAGGCAAACACTGTACTACTGAACTGTATGCTCCCAGCATTATTTTATGCATTTCTAATCCATAGAATAATCTCACAAAAATAAATTTTCCTCCTTTTATAGATTCAGGAAATCAAAACTCAAAAGATTAATTAACTTTTTCATATGTACACCAATGGTAAGTGGCTAAACTAGAATTGAATCAGTCTAACTCCAAATTTAAGTCATTTGTGTAACATCGTGAAGTCACTCAGCTTTTATGATCTGGAATGATGAGTGTTTTAATCTTGACTTGAAACCCCAGCTAATTAAAGAGCAAATATCTAGAAACTGCTTTCATTCAAAGGACATTATGTTGAATTTCTGTCTCTGAAATTTGAGCCATGTTTTAAAAGTCAATAGTGATTTTAGGATAATTTGAAGAAGCAAAGGGATAGAAATACCTGTACTTAACTGGTTTTAATCAAATGAGCTGATGTTAATCATTAGGAATTGTTTAAAGTATGATGAGTACCCCATAATCACTTCGAGGTTGAAACTATGGTTTACAGACCAAAAATTTTCTAAATTTATTTTGGTTTTTCCTGGACATACTTGCCATCTGTTTGTTATGATTATAATTTTGTTTGTTTGTTTCTTGTGTTGTCAAACTGTTCACATTTGTGTGTTACCTTAATAGAATATTTGATACTGTTTTTCTGAGCTTATTTAGTCAAAATAACTGTTACATTTTTCTTTGTATTTCTGCTTTAAAAAATTATGATGGCATAAAATTCTGTTTTCTTAGTTTTAATATAAAAAGCAAATAGTAATACATCATCTGTTGTCTGTGAATTGTGATCAGTAGACATCTGAATACTTCTTTAATATTGTATTGAACACTGTTACCATCAGTGTTGACTGCTAAGTCACACTGCTCCATACCTTTTCTAATGGTAAGAACTAAGGTATCTTTAATTGCACAATAAACTATTGGTAATAATAGCATTAAGAATAATGCAGTGGTCAGTAATAATGATTTATCAGAGACTCCTGCAATGAACCTTAGTCTCCTGCCAGGTGTTATTTTGGTTTTCCCTGGACATGCTTGCCATCAGTTTGTTTTGATTATGATTGCACAGTGGAAAGAAAAGAGCAAGAGACAGAATAGCAGCTATACAGCAGGGACCAGTTGTTCACTAGGAACAAAAGGCCATGCAGCAGCTAGAACCTGGTTGTTTACTGATTGAGGAGATTATCAGATGACTCAGAGGCCAGTGGTGTTACTAAGCTAATGAGGCTCTTGCCCTGGAATGTTTTTATTTGTCTTGGTCTTGTAGTAAGAGAGGATGGCTCACCCCAATGGGATAATGAGAAATCTCAAGACTGTTACCAAAAATCCCAAGCCTCTGTTCTTCCTTTAGGGAAGTATTTAAACTAGCCATTGTGAATTTATGGTCCTCAACATAGCCTCACCTTTTTTCTTAATGGCGGAAGTCGACACATTGTACAGGTTCTAACGGCCACCATAGCAACAAGCATATTCTCAGGAGTTTGTGGGAGGTCCTGTCACAGCAGTGTGGGAGCCTCCTGTGTTATCTTCTTTAGTTGTCACCATGTCATGAGTTTTGTAGCCTGCATGGATCTCAGAACTTGTGGTGTCAGCTTTTTTTCTAAGGTCATCATCAAGACTGCACATACTGGAGGACCACATAGGAACAGGCTCCACCACAGGGTTGGGGTTTTCCTCTTCATGATTATGTGTTCCAGAAGGGTAGCCATAACAGAGTCCCATTGTCTGTTAACACACAAGCATTCCCTTGACCCCATGTTATTAACTGCATTGGGCCATCCTATTTTCCTGTTTGGATGTCCTCCTGTAGGACTTTAGCCCTAGGTGAGCTTGTCAGATTTGTCCTTTTGCCAATGAAGTTCTGATGGAAGGTATTTACCTTCTGTAACCAGGTTTAAAAAATTTAAGGTAACGATGGCAAGATCAAATTGTACCTGTTAGAGGTTACCATGTTTCCCCTTTTTGTATTTGTAATTGTGCCTCTAATCACAGTTGTCTTCTGCACTGACCTTTTCCTTGGCTCAACTCTTTCTGACTGGCCACAGTATTTCTAATTAAATTAACTGTATAATATTGTTCTCTTAAGAAGTATCCCTAAATATAGTTAGGAAGAACAGCTATAGTTTTCATCTAAAACTGCAATCATCTTAGAAGGGTCAGTGTAGGGGTTACCACGGTCATGGGCCTTTTCCAGAGACCTAATCAGAGAGATAACATGTTGTGGTTTAGCTGTTATAAACTCTCTTTAGAAGGTTGATTTGGTAGTCCCGGTAAAATGAATCTAGAACATTTGTTGTTGGTTTCATCAGCATGATCACTTCAAGTTTGGCAGCCTCTAAGCAAGCATAAACAAATTTTCTGAGAAATTAGAGCATGTATAATTAAAGCATGAGCACTACAATGAAAAGGCAGACTGGGGAAAGAGCTAAGTCTGTTTTTTTGGGACCATAATAGGACTATAACCTGCTGACTCTTAAAGCTCTCTATTGATAGTGGTTAGCTGTAAGTCTGGTATTTAGTCATAAGTCCTTCTGTTTTAATGGTTAGAAGATAAGAGAGTTTTGTGGTTTTTGAAGGACAATTTTAGCTAAAAAATTTAAGATTCTTGTTTAACTCCTTTGGATTTTACTGTAGTTTTTCTTAATGCCCCATAACAATGGGTAGCTACTGGTGTAGCTGGAAATTGGCAGAAACTTGGTGATTGAAGCCCCTCCCTATGTCTAGTTTATTAGTATGACACTGTTTTATGTATGTTTTGGTTATACTTCTCTGCTAGATGTTCAAGACCAATGTAAATTGAGACCTGTATTAAAATTAACTTCTTGCTATCTATCAAGGTCTGTTAGGTCTCCTCAGAATTTACCTTGAGCCATGTAAAGAGTATCTCAGTTCTGTCCCTGTCAGCCATCAGGATGAGTCATGGTCTTTGCTTAACCGATTGCTTTAAAACAAGGGAGCTTCTTCCCTCTAGTGACCTTCCTTTGGCACACTTCACTGTATTCCTATCTTCTGGGGCCCAGCAGTCTCCTTGGTCAAGTGTTTGTGTGACTCATCAGAGTTGTAAGATGTCACAGAAAATGTTTCCTCGTTGTCCTTGGAAAGCTGGAATCAAAATACTGGCTGTCTTCTTAGCCCAATTATCTTTCTAGGTTTGGTCTCTAAATCTCAGTTGTTGAACAAGATCAGTGTTTACCCAGAAAAGTATTCACCTAGACCACCCAGAAAATATTAGTGACATTAATATTGCAGATGGAGCAGTGAGCTTAACTATTATAATTTCACCTGAATAACAAACACTTTGAAAAATAAAAAAAGCTAGAGGACTGCTGCTACTTACCAATTATGTTTGTTTTTGTAGTTGAATCCCTGCAGAATGTTAGCAGATAACAGTTGTATAGTTTTACAGAGAAAACTTGAAATCAAAAGCCACACATACTATTTCAGCATGACAGTCATGATGTCTTTGAAACACATTTAAATGTGCATCTTAGTAAACAACAGAGTAACACATATATACATCACATACAATTTTTGGGAGGGCAGGAGGTCTCATAGTTTGGTTTGATATATACCTCTTATTGCGTGTAGATGGAGCACAAGAGAAAGGCAGATGTATGAATCTAAAAGAAAAGGCTTATAAATATAAACAGTCCCAGTTTTACATTTTAGTAGACCCATACATCTGTAAGGCATGAATGCATTTAATACACCATGAGATTAATACTAATGAATTGTCACAGCTAAATGGAGAAGTTTTTTTTTAATTTAGTTTTGTATCAAGATCATTTTTAATGAGAAAACCGTATTGTCTTATTTATAGAAAACTGAACCTTTTGACAATCACCAGTGTAAATAGTTTACAAAAATATGTTTAACATTTATTGGGGGTGTGTCACCTAAGGCTGTAGGAACCACTGGGGCCCTCTTAAGTAACAAAGACTGGAATAAGATTGTTCCAAGTAGCTGCTCCTTTATTGCCAAGGATAGTCCTGTCCAAAAGTTTCCCAACTTTAAGGAATTTCAATACAACTGTCTTTTGGTTCCAGGGATTGAACTCATGACCTCGTACTTGCCAGGCAGGCACTTATACCATTGAGCTAAATCCCTGGTGCAAAGATAGTTTTTAAGATGAATCCTAGGCTAACAGTTTATCAAATTGTAATATCCAGCTCTACAGGTTACTCATTTTGATAGCCATAGTTGTTGAATAGTCACAGCTAATAGCCAAAAGTGCTTTTTGATAGCCACATGTAACTTAATGGGACAAACTTTTAAAGGCAATTTTAAGTATTTGTGGAGGAAGGTGGTGAGCAGGCCAGGTTTGGGTGCAGAAAGAGATTATCTCTGAGAATCTGCAAAATGTTCTATAAAGAAACGATGATGAGAGCCAGTCCTCTGAGGATTGGGGCTGTGCCTATTTTTTAATATTTGTTTGTGTTGAAAAGTTATTAAACTCATAATGTTCCTTAGGAGTGTTTTGATCTACAGTGAATTTATTTGCTATAAAGATCAATTAATCAACATCATTCTTGAGGGGATGCTGTGGCAAACAGAAACATCAAAATTACACCTTGCATTTGGGGGCATATTTATTTATGCCAACAGACACTGACTGGGATCATTCCTAAAATACCAGGCCTTAAAGACCCAGGGTTGCAAAGGAGTGGGTACAGAAGTAGAGTCTTTGGTTGTCTTTGATTGGGTCTTACAATATGCATCATAGTGACCAGCTATGCATCATGGTGACAGCCATCTCTAACAAACAGAAGCAATCAGAACTAGAATAGGAATTGTCACCTTGACAACAAAAGTATACTGGCTGGGGAGGGCATTTTCTGCTACAGCGGGATAAAAGTAAGGAGTTAATCTCTAGTTCTGCCTAAGGACTAAAAGGCAGATCAACTTAGACTAAAACTTATACATCTATTTTTTGAGTTTCAGTATTAAATGTAGACCAGTGTTTTTGAATATGGGCCTAGAGTTACGTAAAGATCAGTTTCATTCTGGAAGGGTCCCAGGGAGGGGAAACCCCATTCTGGAAACTTGGTCCTGAAATTCAGCAGCTGCAGAGGAAAGAATTGCCTTGGACCAACAGTGTTGTAAACTGTGTTATTTGTCAGGGTCAGGGCAAGAGATGGGACAGAAGGTGACTGTAAATAAAACCTAAGTCCTAACCATTTTGGGTGCAGAATGACAATATTAAGGGCTTTCCTAGGGTGGATCTCTAATTCTTAGCAAAACTTGCCGACAGAGACAAGAATTATGACTGACTTCAACTGTATTGACAAACAGAAAATGAAACCAATAATCAAAGGACCTGAATGGGTGTTTTTTAACCTTTTGAAAGAGATTGAGAGAGAAAAATGAAAGTGTTCCAATTATACTCTATAGTGCTTACTTTCTAATAAATGACTGAGTCAAAAGTTCTGAAATCCCAGCCAGCAAAAGGGATCTATTGCCTCAGGGGACAGACAGGTAGGTAATAGTCCAGAAGAAATCTTGGCCCTAGGGCAAAGACATCTTTGAGACATTTTGGTTTCTCTGTCCAGTCACCTCTATACCAGTGCTGGGTAGGTCCTATTTAAACCCACTCTGAAATTAAGTATCCCCAGGTATCTGTAATATAGCTAAGCAACTCACAAATTAAAGTTTGTAATTATTGTCACATTCGAAGTTATTATTTGATTTAAGAGTAACATTACATCTCTCTAATCTAGTTCATAGATATGTTTTGTAAAGATCTCAGTGTACTTATCAAGATCATCAGGAAACTAGATCTTGTCTCACATGTTTTAAGTCACTGAGAGAAAAGGGACACTTGAATGCTGGTAGTTCTAAATTTCCCACTTACTTCCTATAAGGGATATGTCCTTGAGTTTGAACAAAATCAATTAAGAATGGAGACAGCCTCATGGAGGCTTTAATTATGGTTGGCCTAGAAGCTCTACCCTTACAACCTGAAGGGCAAGTAGATGCAGTCTCCGTGGTAGTGGGTGAGGCATTG
Source organism: Hydrochoerus hydrochaeris (assembly GCA_004027455.1). NCBI lineage: Eukaryota > Metazoa > Chordata > Mammalia > Rodentia > Hydrochaeridae > Hydrochoerus > Hydrochoerus hydrochaeris. Next base: position 3,055 of record PVLA01001370.1, on the reverse strand, counting down.
ATTACAGTTGTTTTAGAAACCTCATCCTCAGGTTCTAAATGTTGAGGAAAAGTAGCTCAATGATAGTGATTCCTTAAGGACCAGAAGTGTCTGGTTTTCCTATGACTCACATTTAATTTGAATACAAGTAAAGATTATTTCTTTAGTGAAAAGAAAAGTTTGAACATGAGGCAATTTTGACCATTTTCCTCCTTGTTACTGTGCAGTTCTGGTTGTGAAATAGATCATAATCAATGCTTAACCTTTGTGTTAACTGTCATTCTGTTTTTCTCATTTTTTTTTATTTAAAGAGAAAAAAAACAGGAAAAAGGTAGAAATATTACAGAATTTCAAGAAAAGAAGATAGTAAGAAATCACTAGTTGATAAATTACATATTGTTCTTTTAGAAATAGTTACTCAGGTTACAGAATTAAAGCAGACAAAGTGGATACTCAGGCAGTAAGAGTGCAAACAGATCTGTTCAAGAATCCAACAAGAACCTATAAATATGGTCGTCAATCCCACACATCTAAACATCCATGCAGCTATATCTTTTATAGCACTTCCTATTTTCTCTTTTTTTACAATAGCAATTATACATTTTAAAAAATTTATTTAAAGAGAAGAAAAAAAAAGCAAAACAAAAAAGGGTAGCAACAGTACAGAATTCTAAAAGAAAGAAAGAAAAAGGAAAATGAGAAAAAGCCTCACTAAGAAATCAGTAATTTATAAATTACATATTGTCATCCTGGATGTAGTTGTTCAAGTTACAAAGTAAAAGGGTACATAGTAAACATTCAAACACTCAGACTACAAACAGTTTTGCTCAAAGATCCAACAAAGGTTTAGCAGTATGGTCATCTATTTTACACGCTCAAACATACATACAGTTGTATCACTTAGAGCACTTTCTTTTCCTCTCTTTTTTACAAGAGAAATTATACATTTTGGTTTTATTACACTTGTAGTTCTTGTTTTTACACTAGAGGCACAATATGCTGTTTATAAACATGATTCTTATTTATTTCACTAATGAGGATAGTCTCAAGTTGTCTCCAGTTGCCTATGAAGGCCTCAAGATCATCCTTACTTATAGCTGAGAAATAGTCCATTGTATAAAAATGCCACATCTTTTTCATCCACTCTGCAGTTGATGGGCATCTTGGTTGTTTCCAGGATTTAGCTATCACAAGTTGTGCAGCTATGAACATGGGTGCACATATATCACTGTGATATGAACTTTTCAGTTCTTTGGGGAAAATACCCAGTAGGGGGATAGCTAGATTGAATGGGGCTTGCAATCCTAGTCTTCTGAGAATTCTCCATATGGATTTCCATAGTGGTTGCACCAGTCTACATTCCCACCAACAGTGGAGCAGTGTTCCTTTTTCCCTGCAGCCTCGCCAACATTTGTTATCAGTTGATTTCTTGATGGCAGCTATTCTTTCTGGAGTAAGGTGGAATCTCAATGCTGTTTTAATTTGCATTTCTCGAATGACCAGTGATGGCGAACATTTCTTCATGTATTTATTTGCCATTTGTATATCTTTCTCTGAGAACTGTCTGTTCATCTCAGATGCTCATTTTTGGAGAGGGTCTTTGAATTTGGGGGGCTTGATGTTTTTCAATTCTTTATATATTCTGGACACAAGTCCTTTGTCTGAGGGGTTGCTGGTTAAAATTTTTTCCCACTCTGTTGGTTTTCTTTTCACTCTGTTGGTGATTTCCTTTGAAGTGCAGAAACTTTTCAATAATGTAAGATCCTGTTTGTTGATTCTTTGAAGTGTTTCCCGTGCAGTTTGCATTTTGTTCATGAATTCTCTGCCTACTCCTATGTCTCCAAGACTTCTACCTACCTTGTCTTCCAGTAGATTTAGTGTTTCTGTTTTAATATTGAGGTCTTTGATCCATTTAGACTTTAGTTTTGTGCATGGTGATATGCATGGATCTAGTTTCAGTCTTCGTCATGTAGAGAGCCAATTTTTCCAACACCATTTATTAAAGAGACTATCCTTCTTCCAGTGGACATATTTAGCCTCTTTGTCAAATATCAGGTGGCTGAGTGTCTTTGTAGTTGTGCTTGCATCTTCTAATCTGTTCCATTGATCCTCTGGTCTATTTCTTTGCCAGTACCAAGCTGATTTTATCACTGTGGCTTTATAGTACAGTTTCAGGTCAGGAATTGAGTTGCCTCCTGCCTTGCTTTTGTTGCCTAGAATTGCCTTTGCTATTCTAGGTTTCTTCTGTTTCCAGATGAATTTTAGTAGTGTGTTCTCTAGATCTGTGAGGTATGTCAATGGTATTTTGATTGGGATTGCGTTAAATCTGTATAACAGTTTTGGGAGTATAGCCATTTTCACAATGTTGGTTCTTCCTAACCAAGAGCAAGGAATGTCCTTCCATTTTCTAATATCCTCTTCAATCTCCTTTTTCAGCATAGTATAATTTTCAGGTCTTTTACATTTTTAGTTAGGTTGATTCCTAAGTATTTCATTTTTTTAGATGTTATCGTAAAGAGCAATATTTCCGTAATTTCTCTCTCAGTGAGTTTTTTTGTTTGTGTACAGGAGTGTTATTGATTTTTGAGCATTGACTTTGTATCCAGCTACACTACTGAACTTGTTTATTACCTCTAGTAGTCTTTTAATGGAGTTTTTTGGGTCTTCTATATAGAGTATCATGTCATCTGCAAATACTGATAATTTAACTTCTTCCTTTCCTATCTTTACTCCTTTTATTTCTCTCTCTTGTCTGATTGCCCTGGCTAGTGTTTCCAGAACTATGTTGAAAAGGAGTAGTGATAGTGGACATCCTTGTCTGATTCCGGATTTTAAAGTGAAAGCTTTCAGTTTTTGTCCATTTAGTATAATGTGGGCTGTTGGTTTGTCATAGATGGCCTTTATAAGGTTGAGGTAGACACCATGTATTCTGAGTTTCTGAAGGTTTTTTTATCATGAACATGTGCAGGACTTTATCAAAAGTTTTTTCTGCATCTGTTCAGATGACTATATGGTTGTTGTTTTTGGCTCTGTTGATGTGGTGTATTACATTTATTGATTTGTGTATGTTAAACCA